>PVJX010033408.1:0-19701 GCA_004027295.1 Dolichotis patagonum | reverse complement strand
ACTGTTTGAATGTCTACTTTACATGCTTTAACTTTGTAATTTAAACAACTATTTCCAAGAAGTCAGTATGTGATTAGTCAAGTAATAATTTCTTAGGTTTTATTGTTGTACTTTTCCTTTTTTCCTTGGAATACTGTATGGTTGCTACCCTTTATTCTGTTTTATTTTGTTTTGTTTTTTCCTCTTTAAATAAAATTATTAGAAAAAAAAAAGTGTACCACTTTCCAATAGTATCCTCCTGAGGAGCAAGCTTGTGGCACATGGACCACTAGGGGCATTTAGGTCCATGCGATGGTCATGACCTAATAGGGAAAGCAGTACTACTAGAGGCCTCCCCCATGATTGCTCATCAAGTATGCCAATGTTGTAAAATATGTCTCTAGTATAACCCTAGGAAGTCACTTCATCCTTCCATGGGTCATTTTCTCTTACCAAATGTTCTGGTCCTTCTTGAAGTCTAGCAGTTAGAGTTAATTCAACTGTCAGTCTCACAGAGATATAACAATGTTTTGGCCATTGCATGTTTTCAGGCTGATTTGAAGTTTCCTTCTGCCACCAGGCCCAGCCTTGACAATAGCTAAGGCTTTACTAGCAAGCATTATATCAACCTGGAAGTTTACAGTGACAAATTCTTTAGGATATTTATAAAATCTGACCCACCTAACAGCATTTCCATTGTGCTTATCATCCCCAGTTCTCCAGAACATTCAGATGTGCCAATAAAGTAATAAAAACAGAGTTGGCAGAAGTTTTCCATGGCGTTCAATCTGCCATAGCCCAAGATTTTTTTCCTTAGCTCTCTTTCACTTTTGTTCCATTCCTACAGGAAAATATGTTATCTACTTTTGAGATCATTACTGGGTACCCCATGAACCTGGGCAAAGGACTTCAACCCACGCTCATTAAAGGGCCCTCTTGCATAACTCTAAGGGGCTCATTAGCATCTTACAATATAGTACTACTTGTTTAAGATTCCCTCAACACACAGCACCTGCCTGGCAAGTGTAACGTCCTGAGTTCGATTTCCTTCAACCGTGTGTTCCTGAGAATTCTCACAATAAGGCCTGAAAACTGTGTTTATTTGAAATCATGCCAGCTCAAAGATTTCCTCCAGCCCCACTGGAAGGAACTTTGTCAAGTACTCTTAGGGTATTGACTCACAAATTCATATTTCTCATTAAAAAAAAAAAGACCCTTGACTCAAGATCTTTGCCAAATGGATTCCTCATACCATCACTGACATTAAGGTCAAGTAAACCAGAACTAGGAAATCAGGACAAGAAACAGACAACAGCTGATGTGAACAGTAAGTCCTAGACCTCAGTCCAGACCAGCAAAATGATTTTTCTTCTGTCCCTTCTACTTTTAGGATTCTCTGATCCTACTAACACCAGTCTCTGTTCACAGAGGGATGACTCTGTATCCTAGTCCATGGCATCCTTATTGATTGCTGGATTTGTCATATCTTGCCTGTAAATGTCTTCTGAAGGGATAATGAATGACCCAATTATAATACCCATAACTCTTAATGTAACTCATAAGAAAAAAAAATCCTTCACACATTACCTAGTTTGCCTATACATAACTCACATCTAATACATTTTTTTCCCCTTCATCCACTTGAGGAATTACCTACAATGCTTTCTGGACCTAAATGTAACAATCCCATGGCCTATAATTTTTTTTTATAGGTGTGTAGGTTATTTTTCTCTCATTGTTGAGACAAATATCTGATGCTGACAGTGAAGCAAGGAAAGGTTTATTTAGCTTACAATTTTCTGGAGATTTTAGTCCATACTCAGTTGGTTCCAGAGCAGGGTGGCATGACTGAGGGGCAACCATGCATGGTGTCTGAAAATGGAAAGAGCAAAAGAGAACAAACATGCCTTATTCTCTCCCTTATATTGTATGCCAGCTCTACCCCAGGGTGGGTGCAGCACTCACACCACACTAGACGATGAACCAATCACATATGATAGATTCAGCCACCTCCATGACTGCATGAGGCCTGGTCGGCCATCTAGACACAAACCATAACAATAGTAAGACTAAGTAACAACCACAGCACCAACCTCCTCAATACCCCTCACCTATCAGCTCCAATTAAATTTTTACAAGTAATTTCTATAATATCAAACCCCTCTGTGCATAGCTTACCAAGATTCTACATTCTCTCTGAAATTCCTTCAACTATGTCTGACCAGCAGCTCCACTTCCTAGGCTATCCCTAATGCTGATCTTTGCTTTAATAATCTCACCAAACTTTTACACAAAAATCAACCTCTAAACTTCCAAAATATTTCTGGACTGATATGCACCCTCTCTAGATATGTCTTAGCTGTGTTCCAACTGCATTCAGATACCATTTAACCTTTTGTGACATCTAACTTTTTGTGTCCTTAGTTGCCTAAATTCCTAGCAAATAAGAGGACATGCTTATTGAAGTGTTTGATCTCCTCCTTCTCATTCTCGTTTCTGGCCCAAATGCCACTACATCAAAATCCCCAATCTCATGAAAGAAGAGAGCTTTTGTTGTAAGTTATTACGTTGATAACAACTCCTCAGTTTATGAGAATGACAACTGTGGGCATTACTAGGGGTTAACATATACCAGGAGGTGTTGATGATCCCTGTAACTGGGCTAGATTAAGAAGAATATTGGGGTTCTGACTAGGACTTGGCACAGTGTGGACTGATTACATAATCACAAACCTTTCCAACACTGTTAATAGAATTTCTAGTTCTACCACTTAGGCCATTAGAATTCTCAAAAGATCTTCAGATTGTCTTACTCCTATGGTCCTGGATAGCTGCATGATATTAGGTTATTTCCATGTTGGGCAGTGTGTTGGTTATGCTGCTACAAATATCTTATGCTGTATTTGTATAACTACTTCTACACTAGTTGAATTGAAAATTTCTTAAACCTTAGAATTAGCTAAGTCCTAATGGGAATACCTTCAAAGGATCCTCTCAGCTAGTTAAACTCCCAATTCTCAGATATTTTTAGCTGGCTATCCTCTGGCATTTGTTCCTTCTTCAGTTTTCTCCTGTAGTTCTGTTGGATCTTCCCCATATCACAATTAGGGATTTGGTTCCTCTTTAAGACCACTCTAGTCTTTTTTACAGATGTTTACAGCAGACATCCACCAAAATCCTGGTATCACCTAAAGGCTCTGCCTCACTGTAATAAGAACAGAAGCAACTTTACCCAAGAGATTTTGACTTAGATCTGATATCTGGGTTCCCTTCACTAGAAATTGGCTCTAGTTGCTCCACTGGTCATTACCTCAACAGAGGGACCCCAACAGAGAACTGAATGGACCCAGCACAGGTAACCAACTATTCTGGTAACATGATGGAATATAACTGCTTTAATTGATGATCAATTCTGTTGATGTCATCTATTCACAGATTTCTACCAAAAGGGAGGAACGTGAACTCTAAAAAAAGTTTAATCTCTAAAAAGGTCCCAAATGGCTAATTTATCCTAAATTCAAAATGGGGCCTGTTAGTCATTTGCTGACTGGAGAAGTCACACATACTCTGTGTTCCTGGAAGAACCATGTTGTAGTCAAGGGTTGCAAGGAGAACAATTACATACAAGACACAGTATTTATAATACTATTTTATGATGATCGCCCAGAGTTAAATACAAGAAAGTGCAGGAAATCTGTCCACAACACTAAAGACCTAGAAAATTCATCCAAGAGCCTGGATCACACTGTAATGTCCTGCATGAGTCCAGGTGAAAACCTAGAGTCCATGACAGTGCACTCCATGAGTCCAAATGGAGGCCTACATCCCATAACAATGACTCATGTAAGTCTGTTTTACGTATCTGCCCTGGGAAGGCCCAAAGGACAGGAGTGGAAGCTAGAAAGTCTATGCCAGCAGGTGAAGGATCCGCGCTAGTAGGTTGGGGGTTCTACACTGAAACCAAAACATGACGTTCAGAATAAGGACCAGGACTCCCCCCAGAATTACCTCAGCCGTCCTCAGCAACAATGAGGTCCTGATTTCCTCCAATGATGAGAATAGTTGAACATGTTAGGAAGCCAGCATGACAAGCTTCTCCTGGAGATTAAATAGCACACATCTTTCCCTCTGGAGCCAGGAAGCAATGCTCAATGTAAGGACCAGTACTCCTCCAATATGAACCACAGCCACTCTCAGCAACAAGGTCCCGAGCTCCTCTGATGAGAATGGCTGAATTCATACCAGAGAAGCTAGCCATGATGAACTCCTCCAGGAGAACCAATGGGTCCAAAAAGCAATGCTTAGAACCCACAATGCCAACTCTTGCTCTTCTTGTCTCTTTTTATATTGGTAACTTTCCTCAGGTGGGCCATTTACATTAAGCACCAAGCTGATTTAATTCAGCTGGTGTTAAATTGACCACCAGTTTTTAATCTATAACAAACCACTAACCTCACTGTCAGCCCTTACCTGGGCATGTTTCTATTTAAACAACCAAGATAAAGAGCTTCAGGAAGTCTCATTTTACGACCAGATCTGACCAATAAGCTGTGATCTGTAATCAACCAATCAGGACTGAGCATCTACCACATACTTGCATCACTGATTTATATAACCTGAACAAAGTGGGCACCAGAGTGAGAACTTTCTCTGTATAACCCAGGTCCTTGTGTACCTTCTTTTTGTACTGAAGGCTGCTATTTCTTAAAAAAAAAAAAAAATTATCTTGAACTCCTTTCTAGTAAGTTTTGCTGATGAGGGCACAGGAAATTCCTCTACGGGAACTTTCTGGAATATGGCCAGAAAAATTCCTTTCCCAAATGCTTTTCAGAGAACTCATGAAACTCTTTGAGGAACATTCTTTGGCAGTGAATCTGTTCCAGATGCTGGTAGGAAACCCACTTCTCCATGTGGGTTAGCCCAGCTCCTTGTGGAAATTAAACCTACTGCATAGGGTCCTTATGTCCTTCAGATTCTGCAGCATCAGAGTAAGTGAGTGGTTCCCACAACTCAGGCCGTGGGCTTCGAAGTTTTTTGGTAAACAAATATCTGTCTGTTAAGACTTTCATTTTATGCTTTTAATAGCAAATGAAATATGCTGTCCTGAGAGAGTGGATGGTAGCCTTGTGGAGGAACTGTACAGATAATCTCAGGCCCAGTTACACTCAGACACCACCCCATCCTTCTGGTGGGGTCATGCTACCTGGCACTCGCAGCCAAAGATGGATGAGAGGACCTTGCCCCAGGCATGGGATGCTTTGATGGCCCATTTTGACTTAAGGATCTTTAGCTGCCATGTTTTTATCAACTAGTTGAGGGTTCTTTGGCTCAGTTTAGATAGAAATCACAAAAGGCAAAGTAGAATTTCTTCAGTGTTATCGGCTGCTTTTTCTGTTGGCAGTTTCTTGTGTTACCAGGTCTCACTGACACCAGCTCTTCCACTCAGTTTAAGATAGATTCTATGAAAAAGCAAAGCAATATCATCCACATGAGGTTTTACTTGAGCTTTTGCTGCAGCACAAGGGAGGCAATACATGTGATAGAATTCTTTGAGGCTCTCTGAGAATGTGATGAATGAAGCTCATATAGAAAAAAGGGGCAGGAGCACACAGGTGTAGTCAGCTGTGAACTGAAGAATTTTTGCACCATCATGCTAATTTCTTTGTTCTTGACTATCATGGAATGGTAGAGGTGCTCACTACCATCACCTCACAAGAGTGGGAAAACCCTAGGAAGCCTTGAGGGCCATTGCCCTCTGGGTCCATCACTCAGCAGCAGTGATGACAGCAGCAGAAGTGGTTGTAATAATAGCAGAAGCTTCCCAATGGCTGCCACAGTGGTAGAAGCAGCAGTGTTGGAGGTGGCAGTGGGTGTCAACAAAGTAGCAGTGGTGATGCACATTGCTATGGTTCTGATGACATCAACAGTGGGGGCAAATGGAGCAGACATGGCAGTGGCAGTGATGGTCATCACTGCCATGTTACAGTAGCTCCATCATGCCCTGCAATGGTGATAGAAGATGCAGGGATGGCTTGGAGGCCAGGTACCCAGCCTTGGCCTGAGGTTAGCTCACACTGAAGTGTGTACAGCCCTTACAAACCCTGAATCACTAAGCCAGTGGAACTCAGATCTGCTAGCTATCACTGCACATGCAGGTGCAAATGCAGTGGTTGCCACTGGTGTTACTAGGTAGGAAGGATCCCACTGCCAGCCCATGCCCTCTAGGACTAGAAACCCTGGATTCTCTGAGGCTGAGTGAGCAAGCAAACTGGTAAGACCTCAGCCTGGCCCAGCATGGGGCCATCTGCCTCACCTCCATCCCACCCTACAGGCCCAGTGCTTTGGCTTAGGTTCATCCTTGATCTTAGTGCTGGCTCCTGGCTCAGCCACAAAAAGATCCTATGTCTAAGAAAGGCCAAAAGTTATTTTTTAAAAAACCAACAGAAAAATATCCTTTGGGAAAGGTCAGGGTCCTCCTATGTTATCAAAATGCAAGCCACCCCAGACAGGCCTCCTCTGTCTTCACTGGGTAAACTCAACTTTATTTCAGTGGCTTCCCCAGCTTTCTCCTCACTTCTTCTCACACAAGCATTTTTCCTAAAATGTCCTTGCATGTTTAATAGTGTCTTGGTGTAGGATACTTCCTTCTCTTCTTCCTCTTCTTCCTCCTTCTCCTCTTCTTTCTTTTTAGACAGGATCTTGATATATAGTTTAGGCTGATCTTGAAATCACTACATAGCCCAGGCTGGCCTCAAACTCATGACAATCCTCCTGCCCCAGCCTCCTAAGTGCTGGGATTACAGGCATGTAACACCATGTCTGCCTGCTGTATGCTTCTGGGAAGACTTACACTAACACACTGCATTTAAGAAAGTATTAAACAATGCTGAGTTCAAGCTTTGGCTTTCTGCTTTTCATAGTCAAGATAATGAATCTCTTTGCTGAGTTTACTCAATGTAGGTAAGGAAAAAATTTTAATATATTAAAATAATTTAGCTTATTCCAGTGTGAGCTAAATTATCTCATAAAAGTATTGTGACTGTTAAATGAGAGAATACCTATAAATCAATTCATGCAGTTCTGTACATTAGTGGATTCTCTCTTACTAGTTTTGAAATTAATACTATTTTCAGAGTTCTTCATTCCAATGTAATCCAAAGTATTTTATGTAAAATATAGAAGGACCACTGCTAACGTCAGTGTGTAGGTAAGATTTTTCAGGGTGAAAAGAGGTGTTTTCCTGTTAGTGCTTACATGTGCATATGACATGACCTATCATAATAGCAAGTCCATGCTGTCTTGAGATGCTGCTGTGCGTGGCATAAGGACTGGGCTGCCTATTGATAGTATGGCATTTGATGCTTTGAGAAATGGTAGATCATCACCTATGATGGTACATCCCTCACCTCTCAAGACAATCCTTGTTTTTATTCTAGTCTCTGGACTTCATGGTGGACAGACATGTTTCATCTAGAAACCCTTCACTGTAGATGACTTCTGATCCAGTAATGGTTAACCCTGCTTAGAGATAGCTTATTTTCCAAATTTCTCAGTTGCAGTTAGATCTCAGTTTCCAGATACAATTATGGAGGCAGTATGGTCTAGATATATTGTCCAGTGTTACATATGGAAAGCACAGAATAGTCTCTGCCAGTGGAAAAAGGGGGATTATGGTGGAGTGGTGAGAAAATAAGTGGCATCCAAAGACTGCAGGCTGTGCCTATACTACACTCTCAGATCTTTTCTATGGATTCATCATTTGGAAAAGGTATTTCTGTCAACAATTTTTACTGAGTTTCACGTAGCTGTGTGGCATGCTCAGAAATATATGGCATGTTCTAACATTCAACACATATGCAATGAATTCATTTTTTAAAATAAGATCTCATAATTTGATGGAATGAAACAATTTCCACTATTCGTATCAAGAATCATCAGTCCCTCGGTGTAGTGAGTTAGACTAGACATCTGGTTCCTCCAATCTGGGGTTCCTGAAGTCGTGGAGAGACATGAGGCAGTGCTCCCCCGATGATGGTAGGGCCTCAGGGAGTGGCTTCTTCAAAGGTACAAAATACAATCTTAGACCTCCAGCCCACACAGAATAAGTTCAGGAGACACAGACATAGTAGAAATTAGAAACCACACACCTGAAGTTTCTGAAAAGATACCTACTGAAGTACAGAAGCAGTTTAGTTCTTTTATTGTTTGGTTAATTTTACATGCTTACATCCGTCTGATGGTCTGGACACCTATTTTGAAGATAACAGAAGCATTATGGTAGCCATTGTTAATTTCTTATTATATTGTTTTGAAGTCTTGTATCATTTTCATTGTTTATTTTTTTGATTGGCTTTATTCCGTTTTATTTTGTTTGGTTTTATTCTTTTTTAAAAAGAAGGAAGAAAAGTAATCCTTTTAAGCTACAGAAATGGCTATGTTACTTTGCGTGCAAGCTAATTAATTCATTAGTTTTCTGAAAGAGTAAAGCTTTGGTTTGTAAATAGTCCAAAATTCAATATGTCAAAGCACAGAATATATTTAGTTACATGATTTAGTTAATTGTGCTTCAGAAAGCTTACTTGACATTTACCTAGGAAATGGGATTCTTTTGAGAACTGTTTATCACTAAGAGATACATATAAATTTATATTAATGTTGTCTTCCAAAATTAAAATTGTTTTTCCTTCATAAACAAAAAACAAAGCAAAACTATCATAAGCAAGTCAGTCATGTTCCTGTCTTTGTCAATAGGAAAAGTCTCCCTCACCTGTTTTAATTTAACAAATGTGGCATTCTGAGAAATGTCAAGATGGCCTCATGGCATATTTTTACATTTTACATTTTAGTATATTTTTACATTTTACATTTTTACAAATTACCTACAGTCTCATGAGTCACATGTAACTACTTGAAGGCTTTTGGAATGCAAGACATTAGTTCCCCACGTAGTAAGTTGGTGGTGTTTCTACTTCAAGGATTTTTCCTCAACCCTGAGATAAATGTGATTACATTAAAGAGGGAAAAATAAAACAGGAAGCTAGAAACAAAACTGATGAAGACTTCTTTTGCATCATGAGAAATAATCTTTGCCTAGCATCAGTGAATCTGTGGCCTTTGATATTAAGAAATTTTTTAAAAATGAAGAAATAAAAAGTACAGAGTCTGTTTTGCAATATAAGGTAAGCTGATTGCAAAACAATAAATAAATAAATATTTATATTATATGTTTCATATATTTGGTCTTTTATAATCAAGACTAAATGACAGAATGACAGTTATAAAGCTACTTAAACATGTGAGATTAAGTTTTGTTGGAACCTGGACATGATGAACTGAGGCATGGTTTTTAGTATATTTTTACATTTAGTTTTTATATTTGTCTGATCAGGAGTAGACTATCTTTACTGTTTGCTGTAGTTACAGATTAGAACTGTACAGATTAGAAGTCAAAGTTACTTTTGTTGTGGATGCTTTTGTCTCCTCTGTTGTTTAAGATTTTCCATAAGGACACCTTATGTGAAATCAGAGACATGCAGTTATTTCTGTTGTAGTCTCCTGTTCTTTCTTATCAATCTGTGCTTGGCCCCAGTTGGTAATCACATGTGATGATTTGATTCTGTCACTGAAGTTGCCATTCCCTCACATAGGGTACACTAGTGCAGCAGTCTTAAACATTTTTGGTACCAGAGACTGGTTTTGTAGAAGACAGTTTTTCCACAGACAGGGCCAAAGGTATGGTTTTGGAGTGATTGAAATTCATTACATTCACTTAGTACTTTATTTCTATTATTATTTTTACACTGCAACACAGAAGTCTCTGTTAATGTAAGTCTATATTTCTAGCCACTCCCCAAAGCTAACATCACTGTCTCAGCTCTACTTCATACCATCAGGCATTAGATTCTCAGAAGCATGTACCCTGAATTCCTTGCATGTGCAGTTCACAGTGGGTTCTGTGCTGAGCTAACAGGAGATGGAATCAGGAGGTAATTAGAGAAATGAGGATAGGCTGTAAAAACAGATGACACTTCCCTGGCTAGCCTGTCATGCACCATCTGCTGAGCAGCCCTGTTCCTCGTAGGCCACAAACTGATACCTCACTGAAATGCACTCTACTTTTCAGAACTTTCCTGGTGCACCATGCCCCATTGTTTCCCTTCTCTGGCTGTTTTGAGAATGTTCACTAACTCTATCACTCACTTTAAAGCTTGTTCATAAACTACCAAGATCATTATTAAAATTTTTAATAGTTTTATGCATGAATAAAAGAATAAAGAATAAAATGTTCCTGTACATTCAGGAACAGATCTGAACAACTATGTAGAAAGTTATTCCATAATACAAATCTGAAATATTCTAGAAATTGTTCTTCATAATTATGCCATATGTTGGACAAAAGGTATAATGAATTTTATTCTTAAACAACTTGTATTATACAGATCTTTCATCACTCATTTTCTTCTCATCTTTATGCATGGAAATGAGAAAGTCTTGACAAGGAATAAGAACTTCTTTGATCCCTTCCTAAGAGCAGATTTCTCCTAATACACATATTCTACGTAAGTGGCTACTTTTTGGGGTGGGATGTGAAGTATGTATGACCTTATCTGTCCAAAGCAAAAAAATGAAAATTTTCTTTCCTCATGTGAAGGAAAATGCATTTATCTTTGTAAGTTTCAGAGTAAAGAAATTAATTATTCTTTTTTTTTTTTTTTTGGTCTTTTTGAGACAGAGTCTCACTATGCAGTTCAGGATGGTCTTGAGCTCACTTTGTAGCCCAGGCTGGTTTCGAACTTGCAATGATCCTCCTGTCTCAGCCTCTTGAGTGCCTGGAGTACAGGAGTGAACCACCACGCCTGGATAGAAATTAATTATTCTTTTTTAAAAATTTTATTTAAAGAGAAAAAAAAGCAATACAAAAAAAAGGGTAGAAACAGTACAAAATCTCAAAAAAAACATAAATCACTTAGTTGACAAACCACATACTGTTCTCCCAGAAATAGCTGTTCATGTTACAAAATTAAGGCATACAAAGTGAACATACAGTGAAGCTGCAAACAGTTACAAAAAAACAGGATGGAATAAAGCCAATTGAGACAGTGTGGTGAAATTGGCACAGAACATCACAGCAGGTCACCAGGACAGCAGTAACAGGCAACATTGTATATCTCGTTGTCTTCACAATAGTTGTTCTTCTGCTAGGTACAGCAAAATCAAAGAAATACACAACATTATAGAACACATCAACACAGAGTATTGAATAGAGCAACACCGTTAATCAGGACAAAGCAAAACGGCGATAAAAATATCTGCCTTCAGAGACAGTAGAAGGAAACTCCCCCGACTTGCTGTACCAAATATGGTCACCTCCTAAGAGATACCCAGATCCCTGGATCCCAATTGTTAACGGGGGGGGGGGGATGTGGTATGTTTGATTCTAAGCCCGCGCCCCGGTAAGCAGCAGGCTGCTTACTGGTTGGCTCAGTGCCCTAAGTTCCAGCATGGCGCGGATCTCAGGAAACGCTCTGGCTGCTTGTTTCCCCACCCTGGGGTGGCCGCGGCTTGCCAGACCACAGTCACTTCCCAGGGCGGCAGGCTGCTTACTGAAATTAATTATTCTTAATATGGTTGCTATATCAGGATTATTGTTATCTCAGGATTATTATTAACAGGTGACTGAGTTATGAGAATACTAACTAATCAGTGCAATAACCCATTGATGAGTGCATAGAGTAAGAGGTGAGAGGTAAGAGGTGAGATCAAGTGGGAAGAAACAAGTCACTGAGGGTGAGCCTGTGAAGGGTATTTCTTGTCCCCAGGTCCTTCTTCTCTGTCTCTCTTTCCCTTTCTTTCTTCTTGCTGGCTGCCATGAGGTGGATAGTATTGTTCTACCGTCCCCCTCCTCCATGATGTTCTGTCTTACCTCAAGCCTCTAACAATGGAGCCGACTGACCATGAGCTAAAATCTCTGAAACCATGAACCAAAACAAGCCCTTCCTCACTTAAACTGTCTTTCTCAGGTATTTTATCACAATGCAAAACTGACTAACATATGTGAGAACCACTGTTTGAAAAACACATTTGGCCATGATTAACAGCATTAAGAAACACTGTGGAAACTGCAGAATGTGGTCTAAGTCTGAAAGCACAGCAAATCCATCCCATAAATCAATTCAGCTTCCCCATCTTCCCTTGTGTTACCCAGGTGCTGATATGATAGAGAAATTACATGATTCAGTTAGGAATCCTAAAGTATACAAATCACACTTCACCCAGACCTTCGCTTTATAAACTGTAAGATGGACCAAATCAAGCTTACATGCCTTCTTTGATTTTCCTCTTTTTTTTCTTCTTCTAACCCTATATTTCCACTTATCTTTTAAATCACATACCAGGACTTAGTTGTAAACATTCACCATATCTAGGTAGGCAGCATATGGAGACTGTGACCTCAGAAAAGTTTAAAATATATTAGGGAAGGCAAGAAGTAAGAGGAAAGCAATGTGGAACATGCAGTATAACCCAAGAATGTCTCCAGGTGGTTAGCAAATGTGTTACTCTGTTTCCAGAAGAATTATACATGAAAGTGAAATAAACTGCAATGTCCTCAGATATCTTGAACAAGATGAGACTTGAAAACCTTGAAAAAGGGGTAATATTTGGCTAGTCAGAGGAGACAGGAGAGGGCTGTTTAGGTAATAGATATATAGCGAGCAAAGGAATATAAATAGGTCAACCTTTTATCCTCCTTTCCTTCCTTTTTTTTACTCCACACTCAAAGTTTCCAAAAATGATTGGAAAATAATTGAAAAATGTTAGGGGTGTTTTTCTAATGAAACAGAGAAAATAATTTTTCTCTTTATTTATTGTTTCTCTTTATTTATTGGAAAGTCCTTACAAGCCTCTGTCACTCATTCTGGACTCTGAATTACTAAATGCTCTGCAGCTCTGGGCTGGAACTATGCCAAGGAAAACACTAACTTCACATTTTGGAACAGAAATAAAATCTTATACAGGTTATCCAGTAATGTAGCCTTCAACTGAAAGTAATAGAAAGCTCAACTTACAATTACTGAAACAATACAGAGTTCATATTATCTCACGTAGTAAGGAAGTGCAGAAGTTGGGAATATTCTTCAGGGTTTATTAATGCAGCAACTTGACCACATCAGCAATGCCTAGGTTCCCTCCAGTTGGTATTTTTTTTTAGTGAATTTGAGTATTTGTTTTGTATGCAGAAATCCTACCCATGTCTCAAAGAGGGAAGAGGACCAAGAGATGGAAGGAGAGGAAGAGGAAGGAGTTAAAAAAGGGATTAAGATGAGTTATGTACTTGTTCCAACTTCCCACAACAAACGTAAAATTATACACTGCGTATGTGTACTACTAAAAATAAAAATTAAAAGAAATTTTCTGGCTGAAGCAAAAGAAAATATTTTGAGTTAACCAGATGAAGTGGAAAGAATTTAGATTTAGAATTCTGGTCTTGTCTTGTTACTAAGAAACCCTTACAAGCAAATTCTCTTGATCTCCTAATTGTTATCTGTAATATAAAGGAACTGCAATGGAAATAAATGTCATGGATGCTTCCTCCAGAGCTCAAATTCTATGAACACATGAAATGCTCACATTTTGCCTTGTTTTATGCAGTAAAGTGCTGCGTGAAGAGTTCCTGATCTAGAATTAGATGCCTTGGGTTTAAATCATCCTTCAGTCATTTGTACTCAGTGAGAGCTGTTACTATTTTAAGCCTCTGTTTCCTCATGAGTTTGCTGAGAGGATCAAATGAGAACGTGTAGGAAAAGCTCTTGGCACGGTGGCACTTAGTAAGTGCTCAGTTAATGTCAGTAATTGTGTTATCTGCATTATAGTAGCACATTTTGTAAAATGAAGCAAACTTTGAAATGCTATACATTTATTTCTTGTGTATTTTATATAGTTCATAGTTTATTTAGTTTCTACATAATCAATATGCAAAGTGTATTTCACAGGAACTTAGAGCACTTTTGTTATTCTACAGAAATCTGTACATAAAATTTTGCCTTATAATTTATAGTCAGTGGTGCCCTAGATCAGGAAGTCAACCTCAAATTACAATCTCATGCCTCCGGGAAGGTACAGTCTGCTGTATAATGGTCTGTTTTTAATGTGTGTTTCTAGAAAGGCTTTGCAGAGGCAAGTTAGGTGGCCTGCACTTTCTGGTTCTCCCACAGAGTATACACCAACGGTGCCTAAGGGTCTGTTGATTAATAGTTGAGTTCCCTGTTCACTAAATACCTAGACCTGGTTCCACCAGTTTGGAAATCCCCCTCTTCAGCTCTCCCTGACTTGAGCTGCTGGCTAGATGGTCAGCAACACTCTTGACGGTTTCAGCCTTCTTCATACATATCTGAAATGCTGGGTCCCCTTTGGCTTAGCTTGGTTTTCTGGAACCAGCTTCCACAAAACCAGTACCTGATATTTATATTTGCTCTGGCACCTACTGGCTGACTTAGGTAGAAGTCAAGTGTTGCAACAAGGTTAGAAAATTTTGAGTATTTTGCTTTCTTGTACATCCATGGTCCCCTGAGGCTCAGACCAAATCTCCAGCTGAAAGCACAGAATGCTCTGAGAAGAACTCCATGCCAGTGACCTGAGCTAAGCTTGGCAATCAAGAGTCTAAGAGTCCAAATCCCTGTGCTGTGAAGTTTTGAGTTTTTAAATAAAGCTTTGTTTTATGTGCTAAAATTTAAAAATATAAATAAAGGTGGTTTTTTTTTCTGATATCTTGGCACCATCATTTCCTTACAGCCATGAAATGCCCATTCAAAAATGTACTGTTTTCCCAACAGTCTCAATGTGCTCTGAGCATTCCTGATTCACCTTATGGTGATCTCTAAGCATGTGTTACTTGAACAAGTTTATATCTTGTGCTTGCCAGGCAGGCCCTGTGCTGTTGAGCTGTATCCCCAGCCCTAAAAATTTATATCTTGATTCAATTTTGTGTTACTTCTGTTCTCTCATCTCTGTTCTTCATGACTTTGTGTAAGTTGACTCAGGTCTCTTCTTCTTGCCTTAGTTTTGCAGACTAGAATCATGATTTTGAAACAACAGTATTTTTTTGTTTTGTTTTTTGGTACTGGGGATTGATCTCATGACCTCAAGCTTGTCAGATGAGCACTTATGCCCCTGAGCTAAATCCCCAGCTCAAAACAACAGTATTTATATGGCTTGTTCTGTATCCCATTCCTTATTTTAGATGCCCATCTGTCTCAAGATCTGCACCTGCTTGTTTATCTTACATCCTTTACATACTGTTTCTCTTTTATCAAGAAAAATCATGCTCTTTCTGGGGAAAAAGGCACTGTACTTTATGTGAGTTGAACGTGTACAAACGTGTACAAACTTGCTAAAATTAAATTCATTGCTCTATAACTTTCAGGAAATTGAGAGACAGACTTGATTGCTTGAGAAATTTGCTTTCTATCGTGTTAGGAAATTTAAAAACCTGAAACTTGAGATTCTCCTGAATTTAGTATTTGACAAAATCATAAGAGTGAAAAGGTAACCTAAATAGGAAAATATATTTTCAAGTCATATATCCAATAAAGGGTTAATACCTAGAATCTAAGGATTCAACAACAAAAACATATAGCCCCACTGTAAAACAGACAAAAGATCTGAGTTGACATTTCCCCAGCAATCATGGGTAAATAATCAACAAGCATAAGAAAAGATGCTCAACATTTCTAATCTTTGGAAAAATGCAAATCGATGAGATATGAGCTACAATGAAATATCATCTCATTTCATCAGAATGGCTACTACTAAAAACAATAATAACAACAATGACAAAAAGCCAGAGTTAGTGCCAACAAGCCAGGCCTTTAATTCCAACACTCAGGAGGCTGAGGCAGACTAGCCTAGAGTAGCCAGCTTGAGCTTCATAGTGAGACTTTGTCTCAAAAACAACACAAAATAAAACGAAAGAAAAGTCCAGAAAATGTCAAATTTGGTGAGGATATGAAGAAATCAGAATCCTTGTATACGATATCTGGGAATATGCCTAGAATCTAAGGATTCTATTCAATGGTGTACTACCATGGAAAACATGTTAATTTCTCATGAAAATAGAATTATCACCAATTCCACTTCTAATTAGATATCCAAAAAAGTTGATAGCAACACCTTCAAGAGACATTTGTATGCTTATGTACATAGCAGCATTATTCATAGTAGTCAAGAGGTGAAAGCAACTCAGATGCCCATTGACAGATGAACAGATCAACAAAATGGGATCTATACATGCAAGTGAATATTATTCAGCTTTTAAAAAGAAGGAAATTCTGACATATCACATAGATAGACATTATAAGTGAAATAAGCTCCAAACAGACATGTATAATTGTATTACAGAAAGTATCTAGAATAGTCAAATTCATAGAAACAAAAAGAATGGTGGTGCAGGGGTAGACAGAAGAAGGGAAATGGAAAGTCCTTGTTTCCTGGGGATGGAGTCTCAGTTGAAAGGGTTCTAAAGGTCGGTTGAACAACAACTTACACAGACTTGGCACTAAGACATCTGGATAGTTTAAACAGTAAGCTTTACATTATGTGTTTTTTATCACAAGAAAAATGATCAGTATTCAATGATAATATCTGTGGTACCTATCATGCATTCATATTTTCTGAGGTATGTCATATCTTAGTGAGGGTTATGTTTTTACTTCTCCAGCTTTAGAGCACAATAGACTTGACTCCCTAATCCTAACTAGTTCCAACTACTCAGCCAGGATAGGTACATGAAGATACCATTATCTAAGTTAATTCCTGATGGTGACCTTGGGCTACTAAGTACATATTTTTATTGACTACATCTAATGTAGGCTGGACTACACCCAGTGAGGAATTCTTCTTTTCCTTTGAGCAAAGGAAGTGAGTTTGGCTAAGCGAAGCTTAAGTTTCTGTGGAGTGGAGGGACTGAGAGTCTCTCTGCTTCTACCATGTGTAGCTTTCACAACAAGTTTTAAAAATAGAGGCGTACCAGATGCACCAGGACATGGGTCAGGAATGGTATTCTTAGCAAAGGGAAACCACAGGAGCAGAACATAAGAGTGTAAAGCACTGGGTGGTATTTAGGACTGGCCTTGAATTTCAAGGAAGAGGTGGTAGGAATAAATATGTCTTAGTCTTCTTTGTAGCCCCAGGTCTTGACAATAAATTCTGTTGAATTGAACTAGTTTGAGGAATTTGGGTTGACACTTAAATGTCTGTCCTAAAATATATTTTAGGACATATATTTATATGTCCTAAATATTTTCTATATTAAGAGAATGGTTAAAATATATTAAGAGAATGGTTAAAGAAGAAAGCACATTGGGAGAACTTACAAGCATACAGTATGCATACATATCACATATACTGGCAAGTTGTCCATCAGTCGTTATTTTTCTCAATCACGTTCACGGTCACTTTATTCATTTCTTCTAAGACACCATTATTCATTTTTTTAAACAAGAATTTCAGGTCCCTTGAATGGCCAGTCTTTTAACTAAATGAAAGACACAACAATGCTTAAACTACAGCAGAAACACCAAGAGGAAAAAATGTTAGGGTTTAAGATGGAAAGGGGACTTCTTCCAGAAAAATTAGGAGAAATAATTGTTTCTATCCTCTGGTCATTTGGACTCAACACATGGCAGCAAATGTTCAGGAAGGATAAAGGTGAAATCCAAGTCAAAAAGGATAGCTGTCTTCTTCACTGGGATTGGTTGCTGCATTTCCCACCCCCCTGGCCAGCTCTGGACAGTGGCTGCTTCGGCTGGAAACTCTAAGCATCTCCAACCAGGAGTAGAATGAATGTCTGGCAAGGCTTGGAGCTTCTAATATATTTTAGGACAGACCACAAAGAATTATTCCATGTATGTGTGTGCATGCATGTGTGTGTGTGTGTGTGTGTGTGTGCGCGTGTGTGTGTGTGTGTTTGTGCGTGTGTGCGTGTGCATGTACACCACCAGAGTGGATGCTGTGCTGACTTGTGGAATCTTTATAACCTGCCATTCCTCAGATTGCCAGTAAGTGCCTGAAAGCAGCTGCAGCACCCAGTGTCACTACTTTTGGAGAAAATGTTGCTCTGAAATAAGGAAAACAGACTTCTCCTTGGTTCTTGAGAAACCACCAAGAGAACCCCAGTGGGAATGTATTTCTACCTGCTTAGCCATGTCCTTTATAAGAGAGTGACTTTCTGAGGCTTTTTTATTTTACTGTGCCAACAACAACACTAAGCCTACCCTTTTAACAGATGTTTAAGTGTGTGATGCCTTATTGTTAACTACGGGCACATTACACACTCAATCTCTAGACATTTTGCACAGCTGAAACTTTACATTTTTGATTATTGACTTTCCATTTTATCTCTGTCAAATCCCCAGCAAGCACAATTCTGCTCTCCCTTTTTATGAGCTTGACTCTTTTTTTTTTTTTTTTTTAGGCAACACAGTATTTTACATTAAGTCAACTGGACATCAACAGTAGCTAACACCATATCTCTTACTCTGCTATAGTTGAGCATAGTTTCAATTACAATAATATCAAACATAACACAATAGTATAAAGCTATGCATAGAGTGAAAGAATTACAGGGCTTTCTGAACCGAATAACAGAAAATGATCAATGGGTACTATAATATCTCATTTTTGATAAAAAAAATTTTGTTGGGCCGGGGATTTAGCTCAGTGGCTTAAGCGCCTTCCTAGCAAGCGTGAGGTCGTGAGTTCGATCCCCGGTACCAAAAAAAACAAAAAAAATTTTGTTTAAACTATCACACATATTCAAATTCCAATAAGACACAATATTGATAGATAGAACCAATGCTAGTAGAACAAAAGAAGCATGGTAGGACTTCTAAGAAGGATGATATTAAATCAGCAATAGCTGTCATAATGTTTTGTTTTCTTCAAAACTGCTATTCATATCATCAAGTATGATATAGTCAAACAAAACAGGATAAAACCATTCCAACTGATGATTGAAAACTTTGAAAGACTTCGAAGCTGTGAGATGGGGACTCATGCTTACCATAAAGTCTTATATAGTCTTATCAAATCTCATATTAGGGAGACTATATGGTATTTACCCTTGTGAGTTTGGTTTATTTCACTTAAGAGAATGGTCTCAAGTCGTGTCCATTTATTTATATATATCTCGATGTGATCATTCTTTACAGCTGAGTAGTACTCCATTGTATAAAAATGCCTCAACTTTTTTATCCATTCCTCAGTTGATGGGCACTTAGGTTGTTTCCAAGATCTGGCTATTACAAATTGTGCTGCTATAAACATGGGTGCACATAGATCACTGTGGTATGATGTTTTCAGTTCTTCTGGGAATATGCCTAGAAGCAGATTAGCTGGGTCAAATGGGACTTCCATACCCAGCTTTTTGAGGAATCTCCAGACTGACCTCCACAGTCGTTGCACCAGTCTACACTTCCACCAACAGTGTAGAAGGGTTCCTTTTTCCCCACAGCCTTTCCAACACTTGGTGTTGGTAGTGTTTTCTATCTTGGCCATTCTTTCTGGAGTGAGATGGAATCTCAGTGTGGTTTTAATTTGCATTTCTCTCATGACAAATGATGATGAACATTTTTTCATGTATTTATTTGCCATTCATATTTCTTCATCTGAGAACTGTGTATTCATTTCAGATGCCCATTTTTGGATTGGGTCTTTGAATTTCGAGGG
>PVJX010033407.1:0-19711 GCA_004027295.1 Dolichotis patagonum | reverse complement strand
GTCACTTTCCTGGGCGGCAGGCTGCTTACTGGTTGGCTCGGCGCCCTAAGTTCCAGCAACTCATATTATTTTCAACCTGATAATTTTTCATGTGTTAAGAAAAGGAAGTTTTCTATCCTATCCGGGCAACTGTTACTCCATTTAACCTTTGCCTTTGATTTTAGGGTATATTTTAAAAATAAACATTTAACATTTTTTTTAATGTAGTCAAATCAGTCGTTTCCTATATAATGAATTCTGCCTTGGTATGTATACTGAAAAGTACTTTAAAAAGGAATCAGATAAATACCTATTTATATGCTTTTACTTTTTGCTTTTTGTGTTTATCCTGAATCGATACAGAATTTGCTTTGGAATCTAATTGGTGTTAATAAGAATTTATTCTCCTTCCTCAAATAGTTCAGTGTTCGCCACACGCTGCCTAATAAAGACCCAGCCTGCCCTGCTGGTGGGAACCGTGCAGCCGTCCTGTGCACAGAGGTCCTCCCGGTTTTCCATTAGCTGCCCACAGGTTAATCTGTTCCTCTCTTCTGGCCCGACATGGCCAGTGCCCTTTCCTGTGCGTTGTTGTGACAGGTGCCACGGTGCCCCCATGTCCAGGGAAGTCCAGGTTGCTGTCATATCAGCACCTCTGCCCCGAGGGCTGCCTGCGCTTTGAACAGGATGATGGTGGCTCCTGCAGTGAAACACCAGGGGATGGCTGAAAACAAGGGACAACCTTTGATCATGGCATCTTCGATCTTAGTGATCCCAACGCCATCTGGAAGTCCTGGGAGACTTCTGTCTCCAATCAGCACTGTGTACTCTGCAGCCAGGAAGGGTGGCACATGCCTATAATCCCAGCACTCAGGAGGCTGAGGCAGGAGAATCCTAGTGAGTCCAAGACGATCCTGGGTTACACTGTAAGTTGTAGGCCAGGCTGGACTACAGAGCAAGATCTTATCTCAAAAACGACAGAATAACAACAATGAAAACAAACAAAATAGCCCCCTTGGGCACTCGGTGCATGCTTGAGAACCTTGCTTCCAGCTAAACAAGTGTTCCTGTGTTCTGTCTAAGTACGTTATGAGGCATGCACCGGTGAGCAGCTGTCCCCCCATGTTCAATCCCTGCAGCCTCTGTCTCCCTGCTGCTGCTTTTATGGTAGCCACACTGAGTGGGCGTGGTGGAGCGGCAGCGGGTGGCTGAGCTGGTGGAGTCGCTCCTGTGTCCCTGTGTCTTGGGCTCCCTCTGCCCGAGGTGCTTGACTCACTCTGCAGTTCAGACCAGCCTTGAACTCACAGCAATCCCCCTGCCTCAGCCTCCAGAGTGCTGGGATTACAGGCGTGCACCACCATGCCCGGTCTTTGACCCTTCTTCATAGATTTTACATGTGTTAGATTCTAGTGGGTTTGGTTCAGTTAGCAGTCCTTAAAATGTCAAGAAACTATGTCTCTGTTAATGCTTAAGTTGTTACACTTAAGAGTGAGTTTGGGTCAAATCTTCATTTAAAAATCGGGCAGCCGCTGTGCCAGAAGGAAGGCTTCTAGCCTCCTGCCGGCCAAGTGCCCAGTGCCTGTGGTGCCCGCCATGTCCTCTGCCGCAGTCCTCTCCCTTTACGGCCAGCTTGAGATGGACTTGGTCACTGTCTTAGAGTGAGAGCGCGCAGAGGCCCAAGGCCTGGGGGAAATGGTTTCCCTGAGACCGACCTCCTTTGCGACCCCCTGGAGTTACATCTTGTGTTGCTGCCCGGGGTGGAGACGCAGAGATCCTGGTGGTTGCCATTTGTGTGAGTACCCTCTGGCCACGCGCTTGTTTAGTGTTGAGTCCTATCTGTGGCCTCAGGCTGGTCCAGGCTGACTCCGGCAGCCCGACGCTTGCCCTGCAGGTGTTTGTGACAGGTGTCTGTGGGGGGGGGCACCTGAGCCCTTTTCAAGGTCATCGTGACAACTGCCCTGGGCAGGTGGTGGTGAGAGGGCACAGCTGGTTACGGGAGAGTTTCTCTGCTGAGCCATCCCGGAGGCCAGCATTGCCCTACCAGGGACAGACGCAGCCACAGAAGTTTTGATGCAATCCAGCATTTGCTTTTAATCCCTCGCCAGCCCTGGGATTATGGGTGTTTTTCTGTCTCGTGGAATCAGGCTGCGACCCATAGCAGAAGGCGCACATGACAGTGAGTCTCCCGGTGAGACTGCATACATGCTTCAGGGATCACGTGAAGGAAAACTGCATTATTTTGAGCTTTTTACTTGATTTAGAAAAAAGATTGGGAGCACACTTTTCTCCTTGGGTGTTATTTATTAGAAATCATAAATGTTAGAAACTAAACTTTACCAATCACTAAGGACGATAAAAATTCCAGTGTGGCTAGGAGACTGTAAAGCATCCTAGAGTTTGGGGTTTCCTCTGGAGTTAGCTGGTGTTAGCGTTTCTGCTGAACTTTAGCTGAAGTGAGCTTTAAAAAAGTTTTAGAGTTGGCTCCTGCCAGGAGTAGAATCGGCGGAAGGAAGCACACCGAGATCAGAGTGGCTCCAGGGGTGCTCGGCCTGGTGTGGCTTCTGATCTGGTCACTCGTGTTACCACCCCCTTGGCTCCCACAGGCACCCAGGTGCCACTGGTGCCTGTGGCCTGGTGTGGTTGTACATCTCGTTGTGCCAGGACTGCCTTGTTCTGATTCTGGCCTGTGGCATAGGGTGGTGGCATTGCACAGCCGTCATCCTCGGTTTCCTTCTCCAGCTCAGACCCATGGAGTTGGACGCTGAGGTGCCAGGCCTGCACCTCAGGCCCCAGGAGAGTCTGATGCAAGCATGAGGACCTTTGCAGAAGCCCGTGAGGTGGTGGGCCCTTCTGATACACGGTGGCCCGAAGTCTCACACAGCCTTAAAAAGGGAAGAACTTGGGATGTCCTCGCTCTGCCAGCCAAGAAGCCTCCAAGTCCAGCCGCCTCGGCTGCGAGTTTTCCTTGAGCTCTGATCCTGCTCTGCTCCTGGCTGTGGGGCTGATGTGGGAGACAGGCGCAGCGCTCTTGCTGAGCAAGGAGTCTTGGACAGCCTGGGGCTTTAGTGGGTGGAGGTCAGGCTGTCCCAGCACTAGTCCACCCTCAGTGTGGTCTTCCTGACTGTCCATTCGGAACTGGGATTGACGCACAGTCTGTAGGTAGGAGAAGAAAATGTATTTGTGTAAATTCCCATTTGGGTGGAGTTAGAGGAGGGGGTGCCTTTGGGGGTGTCAGTACTAAGCAGAGAGGCTGCTCGAGCAGGACTGGGAGACACGTGGGAGACTGGGCCCTAACTCAGACTTTGCAGAGCCAGTTGGGGGCAGAAGGGCACAGGAGCTGTAGTGCATCCTTGGGGCTGGAAGGCAGCCTGTCCTCACTGGGTGGGCAAGTCCAGGTTTCCCTGGGAACCAGTCCCAGGCTGAGGGCCCGAGGGGACAAAGTGACGTCCTTGGTTTTGGGGTACGGAAGTTTGCAATCAGGTGTTGGCGGGCAGCCCCTGCTGGGGTGCTGAGGGAGGGTTGGTTCACACCCCTTCCCGGGCTGGGTGCTGCCAGCCGCCCTTGACTGTAGGTCCCTGTGCCGTCTGCAGACCTGGCCTGCATGCTGCCCACTGCCGGTTTGGGTGACACCTGCTTCGAAGCCAGCTGCCCCTGTGCTTCTGGTCTGCGGGGCTCACGTGAGAACTTTGGGAAGCGCTGGCTGGGCTGCGCTGGTCCCGGGGTAGCTCAGGTTGGGTTCCTCGAAAACACCTGAAAAAGCGGGTCACCGTTTGTCTTCTGTCACAGGATCACCAAGGTGCGGGCTTTGCTCAGTGCTCACCATAGTTCAGGGAGGGGAAGGGACTGTCATGGTCACACGGTGAGCGGCAGCTGTCAGATTTGAACCCCCGCCAAAACATGATACTCACCATCACTTGTCACTCTCCAAACACATGCAGCGTCCTCGAATTCAGCCCTGACTGCAAACGGGTCCAACAGGAAGATACCAAATGCTCTCAGCTGGGTTTGTGCACTTCCCCAGGTCCCCGCTGATTGCTCGGCTTGGACACCGGGGCTGTGTGCAGGCTTCTGTCAAGGCAACCGCTGGCTCACACAGTCCATCTCCCAGGCCCCTAGGCCACCCTGTAAGCTCGGTGGCTGCCCAGCCCTCCTGGCCTTCTCAGTGGCTCCCGAGGTCACTTCAGGAAGAGGTGGGACAGTTCCTGGTCCTCTGCTCCGGTCCCTGGCTGTGCTTGGTGGCTCACTACTGCAGATGCCCCACTCCAGCCTGTGTTCAAAACACACTAGTGTTTACACTGCAGGAAGATGTCAGAGACGTCAGCAAGTTTGTCGGGTTTCTTCCCCTGGCCTGGTCAGAGCTTTCTGCTCCATGCAGCAGGTCCCTCAGCACCTTGATTTAGCTGTAGGAGCAGACTTCCTACTCCATGCAGGTGGAATGGAACACACCAATGCCAGCTGCATCTGTCACCTGTCTCATTGATTCCCGAGTTGGGAAGGCACGGAGGGTCTGCAGTCCCCGTTTGCCACCTCAGATTTCAGTTATAAATGTTTAAATGAACTTACAGTTCCAACGAAGCAAAACCCCACATGCAATTTAATACCAAAACAAGCACCCTCTTAAAGTGAACATTTTTAGAGCGTTTCTTCAAATCTTCTCTTCTTTTCCAAGTTTAGTACGTGATTTCTTGTGTGTAAACAGAAGTCAGGCCTAATCAAATTTTAGTTGTGAGGCCTCATTTTAGAAGACCATAATAGCATCAGAATCCAATGCAGAAATAGTTTGCATTTGCTGATAGATGTATCCTGGCATCTCTAATCATATCCAGGGAGGTGGGTCTCTAAAATATTTTACAGTCACCAATAGTTAGCATACAGATCATTCTTTAAATTCTCTTCTTCATGGTGAAATGCCTTGAAAAAATAAAGGAAAGTTCAAGTGGGAGAAAGCAGAGAGTTAATGATACAGCAAAAAGAAAAAGACTTGAGGGCCACTGCTTATCCACAGATGTGAAAGTTGATTATACCATTTAAAACAGTACAGGCAATGGAAAACAGTGGCCCAGCTTACACGGTAGTGTGGAAATGTCTTTTGGAAGTGACTCTCTTATACTTTGTCACTTCTCTGTGTCACCTATACATTTGCAACCACTCAATAATAAGAAAGAAAAAAAGCACTTATAAGTTCAGGGTAAAAAAGGTGTGCAAGATATGATAAAAATATGGTGAACATTTAAATTAAATTTATTCTAGTAAAATACACATTGCCGTTAATCCCATCACTTGCTACTTTCTGGAGCAGCTCTGGAAGCCCTCTTTCCTGAATGGCTTTAGTTGTGCTGTGATGGCTGCCTCGATGTCCTCAGTCGAATCATAGCGTTGACCTTTTATAGTCATCTGGACTTCGGGGAAGAGCCAGAATCTCACAGTGCCAGCTCCCAGATCTGGGGAGCGAGGTGGGTGAAGATGCACCGTGACGTTTTCATGAGCCTGCCTCCCCGTCAGCAGCAGCATGCACGCTATTTCTGATCATGCCTCGTAAAGACACTCAGAAAGGAGGACTTCCCAGGCTGCCTCAGAAAGCAGCAGTAGCGAAGGGCAAGTGTGGTGTGGAGGGCAGTGCCCCAGGGGCACTCACGGCAATATATGTTCTCCTGTAAAGCTTTTTAAAAACTTAAACATTCACCGCATATTTTGATCACATCGTGTACATTTGAGCGAGTGAATTTCCACTCATTCTTAGCCAGTGTCGTCACCTAATGATCTACCCAGGCCTGGCTGGTTTAAAAATGTTTGCAATTTTAAAATACAAATGATTACTTAAATATATACAACCGAGAAGGAAACTGTCGAAGGGCGCTGCCCTAGTGTCTCAGACTATGTGCTGACACGAAGGTTTCCTGGGAGGTTAGAAAAGTGAAGTAATAGGTTTTACAGGGGAGTTCTTAACTAAGGGCCCTTGGATAGACGTCAGGGACCCTGAGCCCCCAAATCGTGTGCAGTAAGTGGTAAATTAAAGCAGTTTTTCAGGAGAAGGGTGCTCCACCTTTATTAGGTTCTTACAGGAGTTAGGAGCTGTTGCTGAAATCAGCGGGTGGTGGTACATTAAGTCGGAGATAGCGGGTAAATAGCTGGCAGCTGTAACAAACCTCGAACTATGTCCGTGTTTATAGTAACAAAGATAAAAGGAGCTTACATTTCTGGGAATGCAATAAAACGGTGTCTGTGTTATCACAGTGTGTGCATAGCATACTTTATTCTTTTGGTCGAGATGCGAAACTTATTTTCTTCTCTGCCGTTCACCCACTCTGCAGATGGATGGCGAGCGGTGACATTCTTACTCTCGGAGCAGTGTGCCAGTCCCAGTTGGGCTTTCTGTTTGTTCTCCTCTGGTTCCCACACTTGGCTTGCACCAGTTGCAGGCTGAGGCATGTGTGGGGCCGGCTGGCCTGGGAGCCCGCGAGCCTCTGACTGGTCATGGAGCATGGGCCTGCCGGGCTGTGGCGGGGTTGTTCCAAAGCCTGCAGAGATATTTGTAGCTCAGTCCACTTGCATTTTGGGAAGAGCAAAGGCAGCTGTGATTAAGGTCAGCCTGTGTTTCGGGATATAAATGTTTTAAGTGGATTTCCACTTTCTGGTGTATACAAGCAACGTGTATCTTCTCTCAGGGGCGGAAGTGCTCCAAACAGTGTTTGTGATCACGTGTGTGTGTGTGTGTGTGTGTGTGTGTGTGTGTGTGTGTATGGGTGTATAAAGGTCGTTGGAAAAAGCGTGGTGGAAAAGTGGTATCGCTTAGGCTCAGACTGGACTCCATGCATTCCTCATTCTCCCTGACTCACCGCTCACAATGATCTCCCATCTTGCATTGCAAAGTCCAGGAAATGTTTTACTCCTTTCGTCCTCTGTAGTTTTCCCGAGAGCTCACACTGGCAGTCAACTGGCTGAATCCTACCCACAGATGTGTTTTATTTGGCCCATGTAGTGCTTTCAAAATGTTTGTGCCAACATTTTAATAGGAAAATTTCACATTCTCGTCTGCATCTCTGGCCTGTCTCGAGAAGTCAGAAGATGCAGACACAGCTGTCTGGGGCTGAGGGACAGTGTTCCCTCTCTGTGTCACAGCTTAGCTTCCTTCTGCAGCTGGGTCACTATCTCCACGGTGTCACCATGAACGCCTGGTGACACAAGGCTCAGTCCACTTGCTTTCTGGTCCCCACGAGATTGTTTACCCGTGTGGTTTCCGGAGGCATCTGATTCGAGACTACTCTCAAGCCACCTTTGAGATGGCCCTCAGTCTTCTGAGCAATGCCCAGGTCTTGTGTAGTGGCTGTCTTCTTATTCCCCGAGGTTTATTTTTCACAGAGACATCTGTGATTCTAGTAATTCTCAGGCTCAAAGTGTTTGGAATCCCTGTTTGGGCGGCGAGTTTAGAGCAGGAGAGCGTAGATGGCCAGAGGCTCATGGTCCTTGCAAGCAGCCAGTCTGTGTTGCTGTTGTCTGCCAGAGCCGGGCTGAAGCTCTACCTTCAGGGTGCTGTGGAGAAACTGTCCTGGCTGCTTCTAGAATCGGATGATGAAGTACAGATTTGTTTGGCTATAAGAAAAATAGTTGATGGGATTAAAGGACATTGATACACGTAGACTCCTCAGACACTTTGATTTCTTCATCTTTGACACACAGTAAACCCAATCTTTATTTTATTTTATTTTATTTTATTTTACTTTACTTTATTTTACTTTATTTTATTTTATTTTATTTTATTTTATTTTATTTTATTTTATTTTATTTTATTTTATTTTTGAGACAAGGTCCCTTTGCAGTGCATGCTGGTCTTAAACTCACTATGTAGCCCAGGCTGGCCTCAAATGGATGGCGAGCCTTCTGCCTCAGCCTCCCAGTGCTGGGATTACGGGTGTGCACCACCGTGCCTGGCTAGTGGGCCAGATCCTAAAGAAAATGAATGATTTTGGGTTGCCTCTTTAATTCATGAGTCTGAAAATTTCTAATTTTTAAGTGCTCAGCTAGCGTGGTCGCGACAGAGGCTGCAACAGTTCCAGCACCTTCCCTTCCCCGTTCCCCCAACCATGTCTGGTGGAAGTGGAGAATCTTCTGGACCCCTGCCAGAAAGTCAGTGCTGTGTAGTGACTGTTTTTCAGCTGCAGGCCGCCTGGACAGCAGCCCCCAAGATCAAGCGGAGCTGAAAACTTGTATCACCTACTGTCTTTGCTGTACCTCCTCTGTGTTTTGTGTGTTTGGATGCACGGATGCCCAGCGGTGTTCCAGTCGCCCGAGGTCTTCATTGTATCACAGGTCTGCGCCTCTTAGCGATAGGTTTTTGTGAGTACACTCCGGTACCTGCTGTGATGACCCAGCTTGGTGACGGCGTTTCAGAGGGTCCCGCTGCCCAGCAACGCATGGCTGTCCCAGCTTGCTGCCAAGATCTGTGCAAACCATTTTCAGTCCCACCCATCCTGCAGTTTACTAAAGAGACAGAAGCGGAGACACGAGCTGCTTCATAAGGTGAATGTGAAGCTGATTAGTATTTAACTTTTTTTGCTTTTTTGTCTTTTTGACACTGGGTCTCACTATACAGTTCAGGCTGGTCTTGAGCTCACTTTGTAGCCCAGGCTGGTCTCGAACTCACAACAGTCCGCCTGCCTCAGCCTCCTGAGTGCTGGGATTACAGGTGTGCACCACCATGTGTAGCTAGCATTTAACTTTTAAAGGAAAAAAAAATCAGAGTTTTCCCAGTGTGCTAACTTGGAGCAATTATATTTCTTTCAAAACAGTCCAGCTTTCACAGACCACTGGGCTAGCAGTGAGAGCCTGTGGGAAAGCGCGGGGATTCAGATGCGGGAACAGACAAATGTTTTGTGGTGAGGCGAAGCATCACTGTCCACAAGACTGCGAGTGGTCGAATCAATGGCAGCTTTTATTTCATGAATCAGTGCCGCACTGCTGCTTTGTGAACAGAAGTGACCCAGCCACTCGGATATTAGGTGTCTTTTTTCCTTCCCTTTTCTCACGGAGGTGGCTAAGGACCTCGAGTGAACGACAGTGTTTCTCTCAACGGTGAGATTTTTGGAAACATATTTAAATCTTCTTAAGTACTTTATATTTCCATGATTTTTTTTTCAGCCAGACCAGAAGAGAAACCTGTTTTTATGTAGAAAGTACAAGTGAGATACGTTGAGATTTTTATTGATTTTTATCACTGAATTTAAAAGTAATTTTGTTGTTTTACTTGCTTTCAGATATTCTAGTGTAGAAAACACGAGGAAAGATGAATTCCTTTCCTAGTTCATATGAGGAGAAGTTGTTGTCTCCAAAAGAACTAAAAAGGGTATGTTTAAGATTTGATCCAGCACATTTAGGGTTTGGGGTGAAACATATTTATGCATAGGAGATGAATGGAACATTTATAAGGTATGAATCTTCAAAGAGCTGAGATCTCCTGAGAAGCTGTTCAGATAGCTCCAGGACGGGAAAAACCTCCCTTAGTGTGGTTTCAAGGAACTGGACAAGAATGTGATGATAGCATTGTTTAAATACGTAAAACTGCAGGTAATCCGAATGTTCATCAACATAGAATGGTTGAGAGGAATACAACATAGCAACAAAAATAACAAGCCGTGGCTAATTGCAGTAATATGGATGAGTTTCATACACTTCCTCAGCAGTGCAGAGTGCAAGGTTTGCTCCTGCGCGGCTTCATTCCCATAAGGGTCAGCACTGGCACAGTGGGCGGCACGGAGAGCGGGAGGTTGGGAAGGCTGAGGAGAGGATTCTGGCTCTGGCTTATCCGGCCTTCTGGTGTGGGTGCTGGCTTCTTCTCGCACGCTCCTCCTTTTGCACTTGCTGCTTTTGCTGTCTTCTGCTGCCTTCAACTGTTGTCCCTGTGCCACGCCACCCGGCCTTGGAACCAGTTGAGTATGGACTGAAACCTCCACAAACAGTGCACTAAATAAACCTTCCCTTCCTTCATTTTGGGTGTCAGGTATTTTGTCTGAGCAACAAGAGAAAAGTAACCAACCTAAGGCTTTATAAATGAGATGTACCACACTGTACTTACAGTGGGTTGTACTTACAACCCATAAAGAGGGGTTGTAAGTCCAAGTGGCAGGTCCTCAGTCCAAACAGTTGTCCTCCATGAGACAACAACCATGGGTAGGTTGTTAAATGAATATCGATACCTTGGTTTCTGACTCAAGGCCAAAGAATAAGCCTAGTGTTTCTCCCCTGGGCCTCAATTTTATTTGAATGTTATCTTATAATCTGAGCAACTACTTTGAAGATGACAATACTCAATATATTAGCCATTGTTAATTCCCTGTTATATTATTATGAAATTCTGTACCATTGCTTTTGTTGTTTTTTCCTCTTTGAAATTAAAAAAAAGTTTTTCTATCACAAAAAGTACAGGCATATTGACCAGGTGAGGGCCTTTTGAAACATCTTCTAGGTCCTCTGAGGAACCAACTCAGGCTCTTGAACATTAGAGCTGATTTGACAGAGAGGTTCGAGAAGCTCTCCTTAAAGCTCTGAACACGTGGGTGGGTATTTGCATTTTAATGGAGAATGCTTCAATCCGCCAGGGAGCATATTTTGAGGAGCTGTGCTTTCTGGGTTGAACTGGAGATGGTGGGTGCTGGGACAGAGAAAGTCTCCCTGACATGTTCGTGATGAAGCCCTGCCCAGAGTGTTTTAGGTGTACGTGCACCCTTTAGACTGCAGACACTTTTTAACAGACTTTATTTTGTCTACTTGGATTGACACATCAACTGGTTTTGAATATAAGCATGCAGAGTATTAAACTTTCAAATAACATTCAATTTAAAAATAACCTAAATGTAAGTCCTTCTTCCACTTGAGACTCCTGAATCCTCAGCTTCCATCTTTAAAGGGGATTTGTTGGGGTTCTTTCCAGAAATATTTTATTACCACATGTCAGGTCAGCTCTCAGGGAATCCTTTTTTCATATACACACATGGGACACACAGACCTACTATTTTGCTTGTCTGTTTTTAAAGGGTAGTGTTTTACATTGGAGTGTCGTGTTTCATTGTGAGGTGCCCAACATGAATTACTGCTGGCAGGTGGATATTTGGATTCTCATCAGCATTTGGCTGTAACAGCTGATGTGCTTAGAAGCATCCTTTAAATCATGGATATCATCTTTTTTCCTTTGTCCTAACAAACAAGCAAATAAATTGCTAAGAGTGAAATTGCTGTGTCGAACGCTGTATGTTATTTTAGCTCTGCTAAATAATGTAAGATTGCCAAAGAGAGAGGAGGCTACGAGTGCAAGCCCCACCTGGGAAACTTAGTAACTTGATGAGACCCTGTGTCAACCTACAGAAAGTCAAAAGGGCAGTGGATGGAGCTCTGTGTGAAGGCGCTGGGGTCGCCAGCGAGGTTTCACCCAGGGCGTCAGGGTGTCCTCCCCATTGTGTGTGAGAGCAGCTTTCCTCTGCCTGTGGTCAGTGCAGCATGTGGGCAAAAAGCTACATGAAGAAGGGAGCGAGGGGAAAGAGACTTCTTCCTTGCAGTTATTTAACTGACTGAGGTTGAGCATTTTCCCACGTGTTTCTAAGCTCTTTTGCATGGAATTTTTTGTATTTCTGGTTATATTTCTCTTCTTGTTTTCTATTGAGTGGTTGCTCTTTCCTTTTTGTTTTAATTTCTAAGAACTCATCTGATGTGAAGGTTAGGAAATTAACCTTTCTGTCATATGTATTTGTTCCCAGTTGATTGTTTCTGGTGTTTACAAGCAAACATGGACCATAAAGTGGGGGAAAACACTGAGGATTTATAGTGGCAGAGTGAGATGGAGTGGGGGGACTGGTCGGAGCAGGTGGTGCTGTCTCGGCCTGTGACCTGGGCACATGGTCTTCTGGTGTGAACCTTAGGACCTCAGTGTCCTTCTCTGGAGGATGGTGATTGATTATAACCCTTCCCCATGGAGTCATGGAGATTTGGGGACATCACACCAGTACCTCTGTTGCGTTAGTTACTTAGTTACAAATACCCAACACCCACAAGTTAAGAGAGGAGAGTTTTATTTAGCTTACAGTTTGTAGAGGGTTCAGTCCTTAGTCGGTTGGCTCAAAGGCAGGTTGGTGTGGCATATGGGTATGACAGGGGAGAAAAAGCAGTTCATGGTGGGAAGAAGACAGCAAAGCAACAAGGGACGACCACATCTCTTTCTGTCCCCTATACCTCATCCAGGCTACTCAGAAAGGGCATCACTCACACCCTTACTCCTGCTGCCCTTGAGCCTAGCACTGCGCCATGAGTCGGGCCCAGCATCGTACACTCTTGATCCCACCACCTCTGAAAAAGCCCCACCTATGACTGCATGAGACTTTGGGGGGACACCTAGACACAAGCCATAACATCTGTACATGGCACTGAATAAATATTAGTTTTTATTACTATTTCATTTTACTTTATTTTTGGGTACTGGGAATTGAACTCAGCACCTTGTGCTTGCCAGGCAGGTACTGTGCCACTGAGCTAAATCGCAGGCCCTTTTTTACTATTTTAATAGCTGAACCATTATGTACACTGGCATATAGTACTTTGGGAAATTGAAGTTTCATCTTTGAGTTACTTTTTTGGAAGACAAAACTAATTCATTTTCAGGTTTTTTTCCCCTGGCCCTGGGGATTGAATCCATGGCCTTCAGACTGAACTACATTCCTAGTCCTCCAATGCTTTAAGAGTTATTGTCATCATTTAATCTGAGATAGGGTCTCATGAAGTCTTTACCCTAACTCATAATTTTTGCTGATTCCACAATTAGGAAATACAAGTTTTTTTTTTTTTCTAGTTGAGGGACTAGAAAAAAAGGGGGAATGGGAATGGGTTAATAATGCTACTGATGATACTAATAGTGAGAGGTAAAACACTTATTTTATATCTTCTTTTTCTACAATTTCAGTTTGCTAAAATACACTTCTCTCATATGCAGTTTTGGTGACTTACAAGAATAAGATGTGTTCAGTTTTCGTATGTGTAGAGATTGCCCAGAGTTAAAGCCTTCAGAAATTTTGGTCTGGAAAGAACCTAGACACCGTCTGTCCCAGGCTTGTGTTCACAGCTGAGGAAGGAAGAGGTTCTGAGAAGCGGATGAGCTGGCGAGATTGCGCAGTCTCTGCAGAATGAAAGGGAAGATCTGTCTCCCGTCCTCTAGCTCAGGCCCTTTCCCAGGCTGTGCCATTCTGGATTCACAGCTTGTGCTTCTGTGAGCTGTGGTCCTGCGACAGTAGCCAGGCTCCAAAACCCGTGACCCTGGGGACAGTTAGTTGCAGCCACGTTTTGTTCAAGAAGAGAGATTTTTGGTTTTGACATGGAGCTTAAAAAAAGGATTTGTAAGACTGCACTTCACTGTACGCTGCATATTGAGTCTAGTAAGAAAGTTCCTTTTAGTTACTTTAAGTTTTCATGCAATAAAGACATTTTAGGAGAACCCAAGCAGAAAGTACATTCCAGTTATTAAGCTATGACAATATGTGTTTTTGTGATGGTATTATTCAAGTGTAATATGTAGTTAAAACATTCAAACTTGATCTAGACTGCAATAAAATCCTAACAGTGACTAATAAAATTATGTTTTTCTGTACAAATTTTATTTTTTTAAAAATCAAATGTTGCCATTAATAAAAATTACATTAATTGACATATTTTTCAACTTGTTGGAGGTGTTAACTTTAGTAGTGTTTCTCCAAAGCATCTTGACTTTGTGTAATGTTAGATGAAATGAAAATTGCTTGTAGGTTTTCCTCGTATTAATAGAAAAACGTATGGTGTATCCCTCTATCTTTGTACCTGTTATGGTTCATATATACATAGCCCTTCAGAGTGGCTGTGGGGAGGGGCTTGGACCATGGGGCTGTGTAGGTTAGAGGTGAAGCCTGGTGGGCGGAGGTGACACTGGGTGAGGCCTGGAAGGGCTCCCTCCCTCCTCCTTCCTTGATCCCTCACTGCTCCCACCACCATGCTATGAGCTATTTCTCTCCCACCGTGCCCTGGGGAAGGAGATGAGGCTGGAAGCTGATTTTCACAACTGAAAAAGCAGACAACAGTTTGTTTATGCTGAGACTAATTGATCTTGTCAACATGGAGCTAGTCTTTCCACTGGGAAGCATAGGTGTTACCAGAAAAGTGCTACAAAATGAGATATTAAAGAGTATTTAAATGCTTTTCTGAATCCCAGCTATGAGAGCCATTTCCTTCTTCCTCTTTTCTTACCCTGTGACAACATCTCTTGCCTTGGGTCATAGGTGCCTTTGAACATCCCATCCTTGGAAGTAACAAGTGAAAGCCATCATTTCCATAATGTTCATTCGATAAGCATTAAAAATGGGAAGAATTCAAAATATGCAAAAATTATACATTTTAATTATGAAAATTTTAAATAATAATTATAAAGCAAAGCATAAATACCCTTCATGGTCTCACCACATGGATAGGGCCACGGGATTTTGGTGTAAATTCCTCAGAATCACTTATTACTTACATTTGTGAGGTGCTGGTTTACTGTATGCATTCCAGGTCCTTCCAATCAGAATGATTGGTGTCACCCTTTGTAATGAGTGCACAGCATTTCACTGAATGGTTCTCCTGTAATTCTTCTAGGTGGTTTCCAAATAATAGAAGTTTCTTTTTTTTCTAGTACAAGTAATCCTGCAGTAAGCCAGCAGATCCTGAGCCCTTGCCCTGCTGAGGAAGTGCTTGATGTTGGGGGTACAGGATGCATGGTGCATGTTTCCTACATTTAGGGGTTCCCTGGGAAACACATGTGGGGACATGTCCTCACCATGTTGTGGACAGTGGGCCAGGCTGGTGCTTAGGACAGAATGGCACCTGATGATTGGATACAGTGAAGAATTTGCCTAAAGATGAGAGAAATGGTATGAAAGTTCCAGGCACCATGTCCCAGCAGTCACCTGGGAGAGGTAGTTCAGATCCCTCTTCCCAATTCTGTCCCCTGAGAGCAAGTCGAGGGAGGGCCCGTACTGTCCTGCGGTAGCTGGTCTGTCTCCATAGTTGGAGACCCAGGCCTGGAGCTTGCGGGGATCATGCAGGGGACCTGAATGGGAAGGGGTTGCTGCCAGGTGATGGGAAGGCCCAGGACTCCCAATCTGAGGCTTACGCCCTTTTTTGTCCACGACAGGAAGTTGTTGAGGGGCTGAGTGTCATTAGAAGTGGGTGTCAGGGCAGCTAGTCTGATAGGCAAGGTACGTGGTGGACATGTTACTGGCTTCTCGGGCAGTGTGCTGGCCCCGATGTGTGAAGGGTGCCAGCTAGGGGGTGGTTGGCAGAGACCCCACCACTAGGTAAAGACCTGCCATGCTTCACGTGGGAGGGTGCTGTGATCCTAGGACTCTGTGCACTCCTGCCATGCACGCCCCGTTAGAGGCACAGCTCCAGCCAAGTCATGTGTCCCTGGGCCCCCTCTCTGCAGGTCACTTCCTGTTTATTCAGGGAATATGATGTGGACGCTCCGTGCAGAGCCAACCAATTGCCGTGCAACTCAGAACTGATTTTCTAGTTAATCTTATGCTTTCTCGGTGAGCTGGGAAATGCTATAGAGAAGGAAGCGTTTTCACGGAGTGAGAGGTTTGAATTGGTGAACTTCTGAGTTACAAAGCAGCTATTGCTTATTTCTCGACATGGTTGTTCCTTAATCAAATTTCTTGGTGAAATTTGTCAGGAAATGAACTAAAAGGTCAGACTCAGAGTGACTCGGGCTTTAGATTTAAACTAGGTATGTGCTGTCTTTCGTAAGACTGGAGTTTCTTCCGGGTCAAACAGGTGCTGTGCATTGGCTGGAGTGATGTGTAACGATGTCATAGACAGAAAAAGCCTCTCTAGTTTCATGTCTTCAGGAAGCTCTGACGTATGGTGTACGGCTGTGTCTAGCTGTCCCCCCAAAGCCTCGTGCAGTTACAGGTGGGCTTTTCCAGAGGTGGCTGGATCTCAAGTGTGTGACACTGGTATGGATTCATGGTGCAATGCTAGGCACTAGGACTAAAGGTGTGAGTGCTCCCCGCCCTGAGTAGCCTGGGTAAGGTAGTGGAAAGAGCTGGATTGTCCCATGCTGCTTTGCTGCCTTCTGCCCGCCATGCGCCATTTCAACGCTGTAATGCCTGTCATTCCACCCTGCCTTGGAGCCAATTGATTATGGACTGAAACCTCTACAGATGTGAGCTAAATAAACCTTTCTTCCTATAACTCAGAGTGTCAGGTATTTTGTCTCAGCAACAAGAAAACTAAGACATATGTTTTCTCTGTAATTTTGGGGTGGCACAGCTGGCAATGAAGCACACAGAGGGGGCATAGTGTGTGCGAGGAGCGAAGAGCCTTTATGTCTGTATGGCCCCGAGGTCCATGCAGAGCTGGCCCTCACCTGACCATTGTCACCATCATGTCAGGGAGGTGGGGCCGGCATTGTCACTTCTGTTATAGAGTGGGAAGCCTGAGGCCCAGAGGGGTGAAAACATCTGTCTAAAGTCAAACATGAGGGGAGCTGGGGATATAGCTCATCTCTGGTACCTGCCTGGCAAGTGTGAGGTTCTGAGTTCGATTCCTGGTACCCCTAAACAGAACCAAAAAATGAGCTGTCGTCAGTGCCTTGCCTAGAGTCCTGCCTGTTTCCCCATTCAGCACCCAGGACACATAGCCAGTCAGCTGCAGGCTGCTGGGTGCTGTGGGCTTGCGTGGGTACCTGTCCACTCTGCGAGTATCCCTTACCAGAATGGCTCGGTGACAGGCTTGACGTTAAGTAGCTCCGAGAGAAGGGCTAACGCGTGTGTGTGACTGGGAGCTGGAGGCTGGCAGAGGCCGGGTGGCTTTGCCACTCAGACACCCAGGCCCTGAGTTTGCTCCACTTTGAACTCACTACGGAGCTCAGGCTGGCCTCCAATATGCAGTGATCCTTCTGCCTCAGCCTCCCGTGTGCTGGGACTGCAGATGAGTGACACCACGCCCAGCTGGGTCCCCGCAGCGTCTCAGGTCAGTGCAGGACTCTGGCACCAGGGGAGGATGTGTGTGCGGCAGGGCATGGACGGGCGGGTTGGCCAGCTGCGTGTCCTTATCAGGAACAGAAAGCCACCTGGATGCATTCTGCTCAGCTGCAGTTGGCCAGGGTGGAAACCTGTGCCCCTCGGCCGTCCCTGGCAGTGGGTGTGCAGCGAGCCACGGGGTCTGTCGGCATCTCACTGCGGCTCTGTCCGGGTCAGGCAGCGTCGAGGAAGCACCCGTGAGCACTCCTGTCACCAGGAGATGTGCGACCATTGCTCCCAGGCTGGGCAGTGCTTTCTGATCACTGCTCGGGGAAACCAGATTCAGGTAATCCTCGTTCCTTTGGTTTCAGTGTCAGGAGCCTGGGAGGAGGTGTGTGAGTGTTCTTGCTTCGTTCTCTGCTTGCACACATGTGACATTCCTTAGCTGTGTGCTGGTTACACACCCGCTACAAACGCGCTTCATGCACGCTTGCTGAAGTGCAGCTTGAGCCCTCGAAGTGGGTGTTTGCTGGCAGCTCAGGAAGAAGCTTGGGTTTACGCAGCCGGCTGCTCTCAGCTGTGCCCAAGCATGGTGGGTGCCAGGCCTCCCTCCCAGGCAGTGGGCAGGGGCAGGTTTTGGGGTGGACTTGTGTTTGAGCCTGGCTCCCCCCCGGAGCCCCATCCCTCGTTCCCGTGAGGCCGGGGGCTCCTGGAGGCTGGGGAGTGGGTGTCCCCTTGTGGCACCCCTTCCTCTGTGCCCTCCGACGGCCTGGCTTGTTGAACTTGGACACTGCTTATCAAGTTCCCTTGATCAAAGGTTTTGTTTTGGTTTCTTACAGAGAGGGGAAGTAATTTAGAAATTCTGGCCCAGCGGACTTCCCTTCTGATCACATACCTAGTGGCCTTGTCTCAGGAAAGGAAGGACAGTGCCAGGCAGATGACAAACTAGCAGCGTGAAGCAAGGGCCCTGTCTGCCGGGACAGGCTGCCCACTCAGTGTGGAGCCGTCGCCAGGCCCCAGCCTCTGCCCAACCTGGTCCAACCAGCGAGCAAGCTGGGCTCAGACAGTGGACGTTTGGGGTCATTTTGAAAGGAAAATACTAATTTGGATGCATGACTGTAACAAAATTTCAGTAAACCAAAGTCCAATTAGTTTTTTTTTTTCTTAAATATGGATTTAAGCAAAATGCAGGGGATCCCTGAGTTACAACCCACCTCACATGTGGGTTACAACCAGAATTTTAGGTTTCACTTACGACCAATGTCTTGTGTTAGGGCCCAAAGGCGGCCCACTCCTGCACATGTAAACCAAGGCTCGTGAGGCAGGGACAGCGGAGGCGTAGGGACGCGGCGGCCTGTGCCCAGGTGCACGTGATTGTGGGCGTGATTTTGTAATTGCTAGGACTACTGCTATCAAAATGCCCTGAAAAAGCTAGAAAAGCTAGAAAATAAGCTACAGAAGGAAGGGATGGTGAAGAATCTCAATCAAAAAGGAGGAAATTGTGGAGAAATATGAATGGCGCTCATGTGACCTGTCTTGAGAATAGTGTACCAATCCACCCTCTCGACAGTCTTGCCCAGGAAAGATTTGTATAGAGAAGCGCCTGTTGCTACAGCTGGTGCTCAAATTAGTAAGTCACAAGCAGCGGTGCTGGAGGAGGTAAAAAGACTGCTGTTAGTGAGGCTGCACTAAAGGCGGGTGGCAGGTTACGCCTGAGTCTGTAATTTGTGAAAAAGCTAGGGCTATCTATAAACGCAGAGCTCGTAAAGGACCATCTGTCAGCAACCGATAATCAGGAAACATTTCATGCCAGTACGGGGTGGTTTCACAATTTTAAGGTGAGAATTGGGGTTCATAGCTGTTGTAATCAAGGGTTGTGAGGGGAACAATTACATATAGAACACAGAATTTATAGTACTATTTATAATGGTCACCCAAGGAGTCAAATACAAAGAAGGTACAGGAAATCTGTTCACATACTAACGACCTAGAGAATCCAGCCAAGGGCCTGGATCCCACAGCGGTGTCCTGGGTGAATCCAGCTGAAGACCTAGAGCCCGTGACAGTGCCTCCCGCGAGTCCAACTGGGGGCCTAAAGCACATGACAATGACTCATGAAAATCTGTTCTACGGATCTGCAGTGGGGAGGCCCAAAGGTCAGTGGTAGAAACTAGAAGAAAGTCTGCGCCAGCGGGGTGAAGGGTCTGTGCCAGCAGGCCGAGGGTTCTACACTGGAGCCGAGAAAGAATGCTCAAAATAAGGACCAGGGCTCCCTCTAAAAATACCACAGCATCCTCAGTGACACTGAGGTCCCAAGCTCCTCTGATGATGAGGACAATCGGGTTCACATCATGAAGCCAGCGTGACCAGCTTCTCCTGGATATTGAACAGCACACATCTTCCCCTCTGCAGCCAGGAAGCAAGGCTCAAAGTAAGGACCAGAGCTCCCCCAAAGTGAACCCCAGACATTCTCAGCTACAAGATCTTAGGAGAAGCCACAACGCTACTCTCTTTCTCTCCACTTCTCCTTTTATGCTGACAACTTTCCTCAGGTGGGCCACCTACACTCAGCACCATGCTGATTTAATTCAGCTGCTGTTAAGTTGACCACCAGTTTTTAATCCATAACAATAACATGACTAAACATGGTGAAGTAGTCAGTGCTGATAAATTACATGCACCACTCTGAAACGATGACATGGAGAAATGGCTTTTGCTCACAGTTCTCA
>PVJX010033406.1:0-19727 GCA_004027295.1 Dolichotis patagonum | reverse complement strand
TCTCCTAGTTCCTCTTTGTCATGGAAGCATCTTGTTTCTCCATTAATTTCTAGAGAGAGTTTTGCAGGATACATCAATCTGGGCTGGAGATTGTTCTCCTTCAGGGCTTGAATTACTTCACTCCAAGCTCTTCTTGACCTGATGGTCTGTGTCGAGAAGTCTGCCATGATTTTGATGGGTTTTCCTTTATAGGTGATCTTTTTTTTTCTCTGATGGCTTTTAATATTCTGTTCTTATATTGAATTTTTGGGATCTTGATTATTATGAGTTTAGGTATAGCTCTGTTTTGGTTGTAGGTGGCTGGAGTTCTGTATGCTTCATACCTCTGCATATAATTTCTTTTTTCTATGCTTGGGAAATTTTCCTTAATAATTTCTGTGAATAGCCTTTGTAATTCCTCTGGTTTGATTCCTGCTTCTTCATTCACATACTTTATTCTTAAGTTATAGATCCTCTTGTTGTCTTCCAGTCTTTGTATCTTACTGCCTGCTCTGTTGTTATTTTTAAGAGATCTTCCCTTTCATGACCCCACATTGCAAGTCTGTGTTCAATTTTTGATAGTCTATCTTTGGTTTCTTTCAAGCAGTTTTCCAGCTTTCTATGGAGTCTTTAGTTTCCTGATAATCTCTTTGAATCTGCTTCATGAATTCTAGGTTTTTTCTGAATTCTTCATTAAATGTTTCTCTCCTTTTGTGTTCCTCCATTCTTCTGTCTGTGTCTTCTTGAGAGGTGCCCAGCCCTTCTTTTATTAATCTACTTACCTCTTGTTTAATTTGAATTAATATTTCAGTTTTGGTCCCGCTTACGAGGTCCTGAAGATATCTCTTTATGTCTGTGAACACTGTATTTGATGTTGCATTATTGCTGCCCTCAATCTCTTTTGTATTTACCTCTCCTGGATCAATGTTCTCAGGGTTGGGGACTGGGGTTTTTTTCTTATTTCTCCCTTTTGTCATGTTTTTGGTTCGTTCTATACAAGTGTGCAGTGTAGTTCCCAGACACATTTCTTGTTGGTTAAGGCTCCTCTAGAGGGCGCAGACTAGGAGCTTTTGCCCTCTTCAATAGGTTATCAGAGATTAGAGTTCACCCACGGGCAGTGTGTGCTGGCTCCTTCCCTCTGGGCCAGTCAACCCTTGCAGGCCTTCACTGCATCAGTGTGCACCGATCTTAGAGAATTAATTTGTAGTGACTCACTGGGTCCCGACCAGGGGCGTGGCCTAGTCCAAGCAGATTCCACCAATTGGCTCGGCGAGGGGAGTAACCAACTGAAGTCCCTTCCTTATGGAGTTAAGGCTGTCCTGCCCAAATCCAACATGTCTTCCAGTCAGTTTCCCCTTTGCTGTGGGAGGGTCTTATTCACATCACTCACCACGTGTTGATGCTGGTCCCCGAGAACTGCTGGGCTCCCAGACCTCTGACTTCAGCGAGGCTGTGGTGCGAATTTACAGTGCCTCTGGGTGGTTTGCCTGCAGGGCTGGTCAGGGAGAGCCACACACAGGGCTGTTCAGCTCCATGCTCCGGCGGCTCAAGCCAGTCGCTTCGGCGTGGATCACTTGTTCAGGTCGGGCAGAAATTCAGGCGGCTCAAGGAGGGCGCTGTGCTCACTGATCTTCACTTCACTAATAGTAGCCCCAGGACCTCATATTTGAGTGGTTTTTCACACTTTAGTTTCTTCCTGGGTTGTGAGAGTCCATCTCTCTCTGTTTGGGTCTCTCCAGGGTGTTTTATTCTGGCATTTGAGCTGTCTCTCTCAGAGAGGATCCCTCTCCTGCTACCTACTGGTCCGCCATCTTTTTTTCTTCTGGGGGAACATTTTAGATCCAAATATAATAGTCTCCTACTAAAATGGTTTGACTTACCACTTTACAACCAGAGCAGTTTCATCTTTAGGTCTGTACCCATTGGGCTCCTCTGTGCCCATTATTTAATTGAATAAAGAGTTTTGTAGCAACAATAAAATTTTGAAAATCATTTATCAATTTTAACTCTCTTATTTTTGAAAGGAGAAAAACTGTAGCCTACAAGTCCTACTTACATATACAAGATTTCACCCCCAGTTAGAATCAGAACCTATAATTAAACTCCCAATCTCTTTACTTCAATTCGACATTCTTTGTTAGTTTAAATTGAAGTCTTCCAATGGTGGCAGTATTTCCTACCCTGCTAGAAGAGGTAACTCCAGCATTTCATAAATATGCCTGTAAATTGCATACTGGCTAGTATTTTTTCATTGGGATGTCTCTCAGTATTTTCATCAAGTGGCCAGCTCCACTGGTAGTACACTAAAGGAAGTCAATAATGGTTTCTCTTTTCCTTCCTGACATTAGGCCTTATTATGTTGGTGTATGAAGAGCTATGTCTTTCTTTCTGTTTTCCTTTTGTCTCTAGGACTTTTCAGGAAATAGTTATATTTTGGCTTTCATTGTAAAAGTCATGACAATTATTTGCAGACTTTCTTCTTAAATAAGTCTTCTTCCAGATCAAAGTTATGGATTCTATTCCAAGAAAGCTCTTCTTCCACTCCAATGCCTGTTCTAACTCAAAACCTAAATTGGAGACATTCCTTATCAGACTTCTTCCCAGTGACAAGAAACACTAGTAAATTCTAAGCTAACAACTCCACTATAGAAAAGAAAGAATGTGGCAGGTTTGTAGCCTAAGGAGAAAGTACAGGTTTCAATCATCAGCATCCAAGTCTATGTATGCAAAATCTATGCCTAACTGCTGAGGATATAGAAGATGCATACTTATATTGTATTGGAGGAAAGGACCAGGGCAAATGGCCTTGTATTTACCAGGGAAGGGGGTAAATGTTAAATACAACATCACCTTTAAAATGTAAATCAATTTAAAAGAATATTGGTGGAATGTTTACATCAGCCACTGTATAAATATGCTTTGTAAAGTAAACCAAATATACCTCAAATATGATTTGATTGTACATTTCTAAAGATTATGCTTTTAGTGAGAGAGACAAATATGTAATTGTTCTTTTAAAAAATTTAACTGTATCAAACACACATTACAGCAAGACCCTTGAAAACAAAAGATTTAAGTATATTAAAATATATACTAATTCTATAAAGAAGTCATTGTTAACACTTCAGTATATATCATTTCCAGCTCTCTTTTGTCTCTCTCTTTCTGTCTCTCTTTCTCCACCACCTTCAACAATTCATCCTTTCATGTTATTGAAACATAGTCATGTACTGCATAATGATAATTCAGCAAAGGATACATGCATACATGATGACAATCTCTTAAGAGTATGTCACCTAGTAATGCTGTAGTTATCTTAGTTTGAGTAAATACAGCACAATGAGAAAAACACTAATAATGTATTTCTTGGAATTTAGCTCACTATTAAGTGAAATGACTATAGCTATATCAATTTATCTGTGATTTTCAATGGCTACATCTTTCATTGATGGATAGTTTAGTGTTTCTACTTCAGAATCACAGATAATGCTGCAAACTTAAGAGTTGAGTGTGTATAAAGGAACATGCATTTATTATGTCTAGCCTGCTCTTCAAAATATCCTTCAGTTTACATTCCTCCAGCTGTGTGTGGAGCATGCCTGTTTCCTTACCCTAATAAGTAATGGATATTAGCATTGTTTTACATTTCTTACATTAAAAATGGTGCCTTATTTTAATTTCTTTTAAAAATTAAGCAACTATTTAAAAATACATTTATCATTAATACTATCATGCTTCTGTGCTGTCTGTTCATTCTTACTGGATTATTTTCTTTTTGGTATTTGCCTTTTAGAAGTTTTCTTTACGTTATATAATTATTTCATCATAATTTTCACTAATTTTTAACCTATTTATGTTGTCTCTGTGCAATTATTTAAAACTATACTTTTATGTAGTTCAGTCTGTGTTTCAGACTGAAACTTACAGTTTCTGACAGTTACAGACTTACAGTTTCTGAAACTTTCCATGGAAAGGAGACAGAGGTGAGACCTATGTAGAGGCAGGATGAAGGAACAGATGATTAAATACAAACACTACTGCAGTGCACGCAGAATGAAGGACTGTGGTGACTGAAAACTGCCTTTTTAGGAACTTGGCTCACTTCCTCTACAAAGGGAGCTTTGAGCTGGGATCCAGGAAGAGTCTGGACACTGCCAGGGAGAAGAAATGGAAATAAGCACTGAAGCCAGAACTTCCCGAGGTCTCAGTGTGGGGACAAGAAATCCTATGGCAGACAGGGAACAAATGTGACTGATGAAGGTTTAGGTGTATCATGGGAACTAAGATTTACCAAATATGTAAAGTCATAAGTGTTTTAATTTCTCATGTAAAGCTAGATTTAAATGTCAGCCCTAAGTTTCCTTGATTTACAGGGGCCAGAAGGCAAAATCTGGCCCCTCAGGGAAGGGCCTCAGGGAAGATCGTAAAGGTGGGATACTTGGATTTACTAATCAAGATAGTGTCAGAAATATGCTTTAGGGATCTGTTTGAGGAGAAAATCAGAACCCAATTCTGCTACAAGGAGAAAATAATAATAATGCAGGATAGCTTTGTCATAATCAAGTAGGAAACTGAGGCACTGTCAAGGATCCAAACACAATCCTAGGCCAAAGCCCTGCAGTACTTTGGCCCTCAGTCTCACTCTACAGAAAGCCTCTGCAGAAGGAAACAAGGAGAGGCAGCACCTCTAATACCAGTTGATGGGAAACTCAAAAACTGGCTGGCACCATGCCAGCATCCTGAGTTGGTTCTGTGCCATTAAACTTCTCAGTCTCTTCCTGGCACAAGGTTATCTCAGGAGACCTGGGAGATGGGTAAGGAGAGAGGAATGATGTCATGGCCGTGGTCCCTATGGAAATAGGTATGTAACAAAAAAGAGACAGGAGGGGAGAAACTGTAAATTGTAAATATCAAGGGGTAAAAAGAAAAAATAAAAGTAGGAAAAAAAGCTTTGTGTAGATATGGGGGCCCAGTGGATTTTTCTTGTTTTGCCTAACATGCTTGTAATCCTGAGGCGTGGTACCTCCCACCTTGCTTTCTGAGGCTTAGCTCAGGCCTAAACTTGGTGTAACAGGAAGGGGCTTTCGTTAATGCACCTCAAGCCCAAAGAAGAGATGGCTCTTTTGGTCTATTTCAGCATCTGGGGTTTGGGTTACCTACCAATGGGAGCATCTACAAGTAGGACATTGGAGAGAAGGTTTACAGAGGCCAAGGGTATTTAGGGGTTGGGGTCGGGATAGAGCACAAAGCAAGTTTGCAGAGGCTTCTCCCTGGTGAAAGCTGTGGGCCTGTGAGGAGCCCTGTGAACTAAATAAACTGAGGCCTAGTGAAGAACCAAGGAGGAAGAAAGCAATCAGCAGAAGGCCTCTGCATGTCTACATTTTCCAGGAATCTTTCAACAAGTTACTATCTAATCTGAACTAAAATCTCCTGTACCTTTTTCTGTATTTACACATCTTCAGATGGACTTCTGTAAAATTGTTTAATACTAGACTTGAATTCTCCTCACTTCCATATGCACACCTGTAAACCCAGCACCAAAGAGGCTGAGGCAGGAGGATTGCCATGAGTTTGAGGCCATCCTGTGCTACATAGTGAGTTGAAGTCCAGTTTGGACTACTTAGAAAGACCCTGCCTCAAAAAAAATTCTTCTCCTTTCTACCTAGTGGAATGTGAAGTCAAGACTATTTTCTGATTCTTGCAATATCTTCAGGACTTGTCCTTCAAACAAAATCATTATGAAATGAACAAGTAGAAGAATAAATGTATGAATCATCCTGGGATATATAACACACTCCTCATTGGTAGTCCTTTGGTCATGAATGAGTGAGTAACATCTTGAGAGCTCAGATTCAGTGGCTATTAGGTTTTATGTGAGCTAAAAAATGTTGCATAAATATTTGCCTGTGTTGGCCTACATGTGGGAACTTTGCTTAAATGCAGGATGTGGGCTGAGAGCTTTCCTCCTCTTGTTTTTGAAGGTAGAGGTTAGGTTCTGAAAATACCTCTGAGCTGTTAATGGGACCTAAACAGGGGCTGCAAGATATGCAAAACTGAGAGTTTAGAAAGGAAGGAAGACAAAAAAAGATTTAAACATCAGCCAGTCATTAGACTGAAGCCTCCCATAGAGGCCTATGTTGTAGAAGATGGGGTCAAGACCTGCAGGGGATCTGAGATATCATTCATCATCTACCCATGGACTTGTCTCAACTCTTTTCAAGACAGTCTAGAGAAGATCTTGATAAAAGTGGGCATACTAAGAATGCCTCTCCCAGAGGATTGTTTGAGGTGATTAAGTAGGATAATTCTTGTGAAGCAATTAGTATAACTGGATCCAATAATAATTGAAATACTATCTAATTGTATTTACCAATAAAAATACTATTTAAAAAACCTGGGAGCTGTGAGGAATTAAAGCCTATGGCATTAGGGTGGTCCTCTGTGCAGTCATAATGTACTGCAGGGAAACTGAATGGGTCACAGGTCCCACAACCCAGTGATCATTTTCAGTATCACAGGTTGGATTCTCTGGAAGCAGAAGTGGAGTGAGAATGGGGGCCCAAGTTGTTTATCAAGAATCTCATTTGTAATTGGAAGACAGAGAGTGGAACTAGGCTGCAGCAAGAAGCTAGATTTTGATGTAGTGTTGGCCACTTGGGTGGAAGCTCTAGAACAAATGATATCTTGTCTAAAATTCCTGGGCCTTCATATGCACACCTCATTCAGTCACCTGCTGTAGGCTACCCTGATAAGGGTATGACCTTGTGCAAATAGGATGTGGGTACCTTAGGAAGACCCTAAAAAATAGCAGCAGGAGGCTGTCTGCTAAGGTACCCTCATTGTGTCGCAACAAGTCCCTAGAAAAAGAAGTGTTTATGGTGACCTTTTGCCTGAAGTTAGGGTCTGACACATAGAGTCAATGTTTATTATTCCAATTATTTTTGAAAAATCCCATTTACTTCACAGCACATTTTTACATCAATGGTCTCATATTGCATGCTGCACATTAGTGAAGGAGGTCTTTGGACCATCAAGCAGGCATCAAGGTAGCAACAATCAGAAAACTCACTGTTTAGAAGAAAAAGGTCATTCCTTCCAAGTGGTCTGATACATAAGGGCCTGAAAGACTGTTTCCAGCTAGTCTGCACTGGGGTCTGAGGAATACTGGTGAAAACCTAATTGAGGAAGTCAGTATTCCAAGCAATACTAGAAGGCAAGAACTGTGAGAGGTGTGCTCAGAGCAGCCATGCTGGGGAAGGAGTGATATAACTTCAGCAGAAAAGCACAGGCTACAATGTAAAACACCTGGACTCTATTATCTCTGCTAGCAGTTTTGCCATAGGCAAGTAATTTTTCCACTGTGTTTCAGTTCTCTACCACATACAAGCCAGTGTGGTATAACCCTAGTAACTAGTAACTAGCATGCTTCACAATCTGTGGTCACCTCTTGTCACGGCTCAGCAACTCTCACCTCTTGAACTAGAAAACTAGGTAAAACACAAAACCACTGTTTTCAGACTAGTCAGTAATATGCAGTGCAAGACTGTCAACACTGAGAAGAGGAAAAAAAAATGAGACCAGTCTTATAGGCACTCCAGCTTTCTGCCTTGGGACAATGTCCAAATGGTAACACAAGGCTGAGGCCAAAGAAGACCATGGAAGTTTCACTAAGCTGAGGACACAAAGATTGAATGAAGTTTAGAGTCTGAGATGCATGGAAACATTCATAGAGAGAATACCAGAGAGAACAAGCAATACAGAAAAAAGAGATTCAGAAAACTACATGGGCCTTTATTGGATGCTTGACTAATATAAAGCTATACATAAATGGGGTGAGATTCTAGGAGACTAGATAGAAAATAATTAGCACCATCAGACAGCTGAGAAGGCAGTGACCACTAGGACTTCCACAGGGCTGAAAGATGGTCGATTGCTGGCATGATGGAAAGTCCTTGTTGAGTATCTGGGAAATGTTGCAATGATTTCAAAAGGCTCAAACTGCAGAAAAGGGCTATCATAACCCTAGATTAAAAAAAAATCCTAGGCCTGCCCTAGCTAAGCTTAAACATAAGCTCCAAACTACTCAAACTGATCTACAAGTAAATTGACTACCTGCCAACAAAACCTAAACATTCAGTTACAAAAATTACTACATATGCCCAAAACAAAACAACAAAAATCCAGCAGAAAAAAGTACCACTAGAAATGATAAAGATAAATGTATAAGAACTTTAAAGCAGCTATCACAAATATGCTCAAAGATTTAAAGGAAAATATAAGCCTAATGAAGAAAGAAACAGAAACTATGGGAAAAAAACTCAGAAAAACAGAAAAGCACTGAAGAATATAAAGTTCAAAATGAAATTCATTGGATGGGCTTAATAGAATAGATCCCACAGGAGAATATACCAGCAAACTTGAAGACAGAATCATATAAATTACCTAAACCAAACCAAACAAACAAACAAATAGAATCCCAAACAAACCTAAAACAGAGAGATATGAAACAATGCAGGTGTCCTGTAGAATGTTATAAAGATTTTGTATTCTAATGTGAATAACATGAGCACCATGAATGAGTTTTGTGAGAATGATAATACCATGTGCTTTACCTTGTAATGGAATACTGCTGGATTGAGAATAGACTGAAAGGAGGGAAGGGTTGACATAAGCAGCCCAGTTAAGAGAATTCTGCATTATTGTGAGTGAGAGATGCTGATAGCTTAGACCAGGTGAGTGACCGTGGGAACAATAAGAATTGATTGAAATATGGGATATAGTTGGACAGTAGCATTGATAAGACCTACTTATGTGCTTATTGAGTGATATCAATGTATATATATACTGAGCATTTAACCAATTCATGGGGTAAAAACTATGTATCAATTAGGATTGTACTTAGGTACAGTGTATTGTTGGAGACCACTATGAAATGGCTCTCAGCAGGATTTAAATTTTACTAATTGGCTTTCTATGTTTATCTGTGAGTCTGTCCTAGGCCTCAGCCCCTTGCCTGGCGATGGGAGCTGATTCATAGTAAGTGAACCTCTATGAATCACTGGTCCTGGCTGAGGCCTGTAGTGGCCTGTGAGGCCAGAGATACCTCAAAGGGCAAGATAAGATCACAGCCGCGGACACTTGGTTCCAACCCCAATTAACAAGATAGAGACTGCATTGCAGAAATTACTCATGCAGTATCAATTCTACCATAAATATCAATTGGAGATAGGATAGTTCTCCTAAATTGGCATAATTTAGTACTTGGAGAAGTCTTTGAAATGACTCCCAAGGTCCTGCTCATTACCTGTGCATTCCTCAGTTTCCCTGCCTTTTGTCCTAATAAAGTGGGCTAATCCAGAGAAGTTCTAGTCTTAGCCCTCAGAGTCTCGAGCTTAACTAAAAGGTTTTGACCCTCCTGGAGCCCTAAAAAATCATACAATTGTCGCATTTTATTTAACCTCTGCCGTTACTGGTCCTGGCTGAGGAGGGATCGCTAGGGATCGCTAGGTCCTGGCACTCGCTAGGGAGATCGGGGATCTAGGTCAGGACCCGATAGTGTATAAAATAGAAACTCAACTACAATAACATAAATAAGCAGGTGTTTATCTGTCTCTCACACCTTGGATGGGCTTACTAGAGTACATCCCACAGTTGAATAACTTGTCAGTTATTCAATGTTGCTGTCAGTATCCCAGGCTCTTGATGTATTTCTGTGAAAAAGTACATTAAGATTGTTTTCTTGTCTTTTTTTCTTGTGACTCATGGTTGCAAGATTTCTGCTGTACTATGTCAGCAGATATAATGTCAATATTGAAAAAAAAAAAAAAAGAAGTGGTGCAAGGACGAAAGGAGCCCAACCAGTTGAGTTGGTTCCTTTTACTCAGAGAAAAAAAGAAAAAAAAATTTTTTTAAGCTACATGCCACATCCAGCACTTCCTGTCATATCTCACATTCAAGTAACTTATTAGACCCAACCCTGCTTAGCTTCTGAGACTAGGTAAGCTCAGGTTGTTATAGTTGCAGACTGCCCAGCAGATCACCTTGTATTGTGTGGTTAAACTTAGGAAACTGAAATTACCTTGTGACGTTTCCTTGTTGAAAATTACAAGAGGACACTGTTTTGGACTGAACTCTTACACTAAACCTCAATAGAACACACTAAAAGACTCAGTCATACTAAAGGTCAAAAATCAAGTTTTAATCTAGACTTCTGAGAAACCAGCAGAGAAAAACATAACAGCTGAAATTTCCATTCAGTTGGTGCCTTAATAAAATTTCTTGTGCCTCAATCCTTATACAAAAATGTAACCTGAAGTACCCTGAAGTTTAATAGTTATTGGTTTTATTGTTTCATCTGTCTGTTTTCTGGTTCTGGGGTTCTGGGGACTCCTTCTAGAGACTATTTCTAGGTTCTTTTTGTCCTGAACAAAGACTTGGACAGAACAAACACAAGGGGTAGTGAGGTTTTGCATTTATTAAAGGTAGGAAAACAAACATATTCTGCAGAGTGGCTGTGAGCCAATTAAAAGTAAAAGATTTACATTCTGCAGGTTAAGAATGGGCCACTGTGAGAGACAAAACACATGGACCACAAGGAAAACAGCTGCTGTCTTTGGTATCCCGTAAGCTTCAGGCTACCCTTAGGTCTAGGCCCGTAGTGGCAAACTTAGGACATGTGTGCTGCAGTGGAATGCAGAGCCCTCACATGAGCTAAACAGCCCCAGCTTTGTCCCAGCAGCCAAGCATTGGATATTCAGGTTTAATTGCAGTGATGGCAGTTTGCTATCAATAAGTGGGTTTTGGGTTGCATTTTGGGCAGCTGGTCTCTAAGAGGTTCACCATCACTGGTCTAGACCATTCTATCAAAAATCTGACCAAGTTCTCATGAGAATTGAAGATAGCGTATTCTGTTTAGTCCCAGCTGCAGGGATTTGGGAACTCTTTTTCTGTGCATTTCTGAATACTCCTGACAGATCACCACACATGCTCAACTGGTTTGCCATGCTTCATGTCCCTGCCCTAATATACAGAAAGTAACATTTTTATTTTTAAGCAAGGTCTTGATTTGAACTCACTATGGCACCCAGACTGGCCTCAAACTCACGGCAATCCTCCTGCTTCATCCTCCCAAATGCTAAGATTACAGGCGTGCACCACCAGGCCTGGCTAAGAAAGTAACTTTGAAATGACCAATTCACTTTCCATTCTTTGTTTCTTTTTGTTCATCCTTCCTATGTCTATAAAACCAGGCCCTGTTGCTCATTCTGTTTTGTGGCATGGAGTGTTGCTTGATTCTAAAATTGAAAATAAATCCAATTAGGATCTCTGTCACAGTTATGTTCTTTAACAATCTCCCTAAAAGTCAAAGAATTTTTCTTCACAAACAGGGATATTATTAGCAGAGAAGAAGAGGTAGTATGAGACGGGAAGGATGTTGGGTTGGTAATGGACGATTTCTACCATTAGTAGCTTTTTGCAATTTTGTTACAAAATATCATCTCCTTGCCAAATGTTTATACAATGAAAACATTTTGATAGGATCTTGATGCAATGGCATCATAATTAAGAAAGATTTTATAAATAAACTGAAAGCTATAGCAGAGACATTGTAAAGTCATGGCCTTTGAAGAGAGCAGTACACTGTGGTCCCACATAGTAGACGTGGAAATGGAAGGCCAATTGCTTATCCAGGGAATCTGGAAATGAGAAAGTAATAAAGAAAAAAGATCACATTTTAAAAGCATGTATTTTTAGGAATTCTGAGAGATTTGTTTCCTTCATTTTTGTTTTTGAGAGAGTCTCATTGTGTACCCTAAATAACTTTGAAATTGGCAGACCACGATTAAGCACAATTATTCCTTACATGAAGTTGGTGCTGTTCTGCCCACAGCAGAGTGCAGCTTGAAGCTGGCCTGGGAAGGTGTTGGCTGGTAGTTCCCAGGCCCTCGCACCTCCCCATATCTGTCTCTGAACACTGAGGAGGGAGCTCCCCTTCCTTGCAAACAGGCCTGTCAGATGCAGTGGCAGGAAGCCTCAAAAGACGCTGGGGGAACAGTCAGTTTCCTCTGGTTAGTGCTGTGGGTGATAGTTCCACTACCTTCCCCCAGAACAAAATGATAAACAACTTTGGCCCCACCTTCTTCCCCTAAAAGGCCTGCTGCAAAGGCCTGTAAGGCTAGCTAGGCCAATTGAGGCCTTCCATTTAATTTCCTGATAAGAAAGGAACTGATGCGTGGGCCTCACACTGCAAGTACCAATTTGCATTTAGTTTCCCTTGAGGGCAAAATAAAAGTTTTTATGATTACATAGTCCCCCTTCATCATGGAGAGTTGATACTCAGAGCTTTTCACATAATCCCCAATGTGCTTGCTGCTCAGACTTCATATCCCTAATGTGTTCTATTTAGGTAAGAGAAATAAAGGTAAGTAGAAAGAAGACAAGAAAAACCATAGCTGTGTGTGGTGACACACATTTGTAATCCCAGCCCTCTTGGCTGAGGCAGGAGGATGGCAATTTTGAGCCCAGCCTGGGAAATTTGGTGACTTGTCAAAACTGTCTCAAAAAAAAAAAAAAAAAAAGAATTTTTTTCTTGTAGCTAAATGGTTTGTGATGTAGATCATCAGTGCAAAGGCCCTAACTTTAATCCACAGTACTGAAAAAAATTATAATTTAAAAACTGTGCTTTTTAAAATTGAAGTTTCTGGGCACAAAATTACTCAAGATTACAATTATTTATTTTCCTTTACAGGCTACACACTCAAAATTCCCCTCTTAAAAATATACAATGTACTGGGCCTGTGTTTTTTGCCTTTCACTTATAAATGAACCATCGCCTTTATCCTGCAAAATGAGCCTTCATTGGTAAATAAACATTACCTTTCAGCTATAAATTGGGCCCAAACTTTCTACAGATTCACAAATTCCACAGATTTACATCTCCAGATATTGCTCGTTCCAGACCATGTGTGTCTCTGCCCGGTCTCCATTTCTGTCTCTCTCTCCCTTCTTCTTCTTATCTCCCTCCTGCATTCCTTTCTGGGTGCACTTCTTTCTGCCTATATTAAATATTATTGTACCTCTCACTGATCTAGGGGTCATCTGCTTCTCTGAGAACTTCCAGTAGCTATGACACCTTGCCAATGTAGAACAAACAAAAAACAGATTTAAAAAATTATCTTTTAAGGGAAATTCCTGTGCAGAAAATAGAAATGGGCAAGGCAATTTGGGAGTGATGGTCTGATTGTAGTCACACAGGGTTATCTACAGTATTTGAGGATATGATGGGCAGCTTTGAGTTCCAGGACATTTGTCAACACCATGGATGATTCTATGGTACAGTAAGTACAATAAACTCATCAGATGTCCCAATAACCTGGAGATAAATTTTCCATCTGAGCATGAATTTAGGCTTCATTAAACCTGCTATGTGACCTTGGATAGCGTCTCAACATTTCTGAGCCTGTGTTTTCACTTATACAGCAAGAATAGTAGTATCTAACCCAAAGGAATATTGATAATGGTATTTAAAATAATGTTTACAAAAATCTTAGCATAGTGACTAAACATATAAAGTGATTAGGCCATGACAGCTGTTGATTCCTCTTGAGTGGTCAAGGAGCACTGGGAGCTCTAAGTGAAATCAAGATGATAGGACTACATTTTATTTCAAGGAATGCATATTGATAATCTGCTAATGTTGTATTCAGAGTGTTGCATTCATTCATTTGTTCCAAAAATTTATTGAACAATTATTTATAAAGTAGTAACTTGTTTATTCTATTTAGATATTTCTAAGTGGAAGAGCCTGTTGGGGTTCTGCAAGCAAAGGGAAAATAAAGCGTTGTGCACACTAAGAGTGAGCAAAATGGCTGCCACCTGGCCAGCCTAATCAAGTAGCTTTTATTGAGATAAAGAACAAAGAAACTCAATTTATGCATGGTTAGATTATATAACTTGGTGGCTTCTTGTCCTTATAGGACTTCATACTTTTACCTTGGGGTGGAGGCAATGTTTCAAAGCCTTCACTTTTTCCCATAACATTGTTGACTGGATGTGTCTGGGACAAATGGAGTCAGTGTGGCCTCTCTACAAGAGTCAATCTGAAAAAACTACCTTTTGCATGACTCCAACAAGACATTCTTGAAAAGGCAAAATTATGGAGATAGTAAAAGACCAGTGGTTGGGGATAGGGAAGAAGCAAATATGAGGAACACAGAGGATTTTTAGGGCAAACAAACTATTCCATATGATAATGTCATAATGGATACATGTCATCATTTACTTGCTAAAACCTATAGAATATACAAGACAAAGATGAGCCTTAAAGTTAACTATGGACTTTAGTTAATGATAGCATATTAATATCAATATTATCAATATTACCTCATCAGTTATAACAATACTTCACACTAAAGGAAGAGATTAATAATAGAAAACTATGTGTGAGGGGTTATATGGGATCTCTGTATTTTGACTCATCTTTCTATAAACATAAAATTGCTGTAGAGATTCATCTGCTGTATTGGATAAAAGTAGAATTTCACAATTTATTTTATCTAACTGTTCTAACTCCTGGAGTTTAGATTGCATTCCTTAGGCTGAAACGCTTGCTGTTTCTTAATGATCCTAGGCTATGCTGTGTTTACCTTAATCACAGTAGTTCTGTATTATCTGTATTATATCTTTCCCACAAATGTTACCTGCATCAGGTCTGGGACTATGCTTCTTCTTTGAGAGTTCATGTCAGTCTTGTTTAGACTTCCCCATGCCTTCCCATTTCAAATGCTTGACATGTATTAAAGCAATCCTATAAGATAGCTACTAATATTATCTCTATTAAATATGAGAAAACTGAATCACAACAAGTTAAGAAATGAATGTGATGTAACAAAAGTAATAGCTGGTAGAGCTGGGATACTAACTGTTTCCAACATCTTCAGAAAAATTAGGGCTGGGGGTTTAGCTCAGTGGCTTAAGTGCCTGCCTGGCAAGCATGAGGTTGGCAGTTCAATCCTTTGTACAAAAAAAAAAATTATCAGAAACCACCAGTTTTTGCAGTACTAGAACTTAAACCTACGGTCTTTGAATTGAACTACATTCTCAGCCCCTTTTTGTGTAGTGTTTATTTTGGGACAAGGTCTCACTATATAACTCAGCTGCCCAGGTTAGGCTTGAGCTTGTGATCCTTCTGCTTCAACTTCTTGGAGTGCTAGGATTACAGCTACGAGCTACAATGCCCTCCCAAAAATGCTCTACATTGTAGGGTACAGCACATATTTGGGGTAGTAAAAGTATTTTAGAATGCTTCAAGAAAATATGCTTTTAAAAATGTAAAACTAGTATATAAAACCCCATATTTACATAGTGGGAACATCATTGCTTTGTGAAACTTGTTTTATTCGTATACGTATATGCATACATGTATATGAATTATGTATACATACAGGTACATGACATATTCATATACATATTCATAATGTATATGAATAAAACAAGTGTATATATGTGTGTATATATATAATATATATATTATATATAGTGTGTGTGTGTGTGTGTATGTTTGTGTGTGTATTTATGTTAGGATGCCACAGAAGATGCATTTAGATGGATCTCGTTTTTTGATACACTCTCCCTGTGTTTCTTTTTGTTGGTGAATTGAGGCCATCTACATTAATGGTTATAACTTGCAAGCACTGGTTCATCTCTGCCCTGCAATCCTCTTGTTGTTTGCCTTCCACTTTTCCTCTTCATTCAGTTACCTGTCCTGTTTGGTGATCCTCCTCTGCTGCTGTTCCTGGAACCATGGTCATTTTTATCTCTCTCTAGGATATCCTTCAGCACTCTCTGTAGCGTTGGGTTTGTGGTCATGAATTCCTTCAGTTGTTCTTTATCATGGAAGCACAATAGATATTATGAATGTGATAGGGGAGGAAACATCTAAGAAGGGAAAGTGGTAACCACTGTTAATTTCCTATTATCATGTTTTTAATTCTTGAATCATCCTCATAATTTTTTTAGGTTTGGTTTTATTCTTTGTTCTTTTGTTAGATTTTACTGTGTCTGATGGCATGGGCATCTATTTTGAAAATAAAGGGATGCATTATGGTAACCATTGTTGATTTCCTATTATCTTGTTTTGAAGTCCTATAATGTTTTCATTCTTTTGTTTAGATTAGTTTTATTCTGGTTTTTTTTCTTGATTTTATTATGTGTGATGGTATGGACAGCTATTTTGAAGAAAATGAGAGACATTATGGTAGCCATTGTTGATTTCCTATTATCTTATTTTGAAGTCCTATAATGCTTTCATTCTTTTGTTTTGATTTGTGTTGTTCTGTTCTGTTTTGTTTGATTTTATTGCATGTGATGGTATGGACAGCTATTTTGAAGAAAAAGAGAGACATTATGGTAGCCATTGTTGATTTCCTATTGTCTTGTTGGAAATCCTGTTATCATTTGCATTGTTCTGTTCTGATTTGCTTTATTGTTTGTTTTGTTTTATTTTCTCTAAAATAAAAACAATAAAATAAAACAAGTTAAAAATACATTTAGAAAGTTTACTGACAAGTCATAAAAGAGTTTTTGCCACAAATGCTGAGGTGTTGAGCTAGGCAGTACCATGTGAGCCAGCCTTCTCTGGCTCCTGCCCCATTTCCCTGAAAGCATGTCATCCCCGTTGTGCTGTATGTGATGGCTTAATGTTGGCAATTCTTGTTATCCTATCCAAACCCAATGATACCTGAAGGCAAGAAAATACCATCCCTCTGAAGAAAATATCCCAGAAGTTTCCAGCAGATCTCCCTTTGCCTCCCTGTGAGAATAGACTTCTACTTGTCTTTCACTAACCAAAGCAGGATCATGTGTTCAGTTTTTCCAAGTCAATTTTAGGAAAGTTGCCTCATTCAGCAATGATTAGATTTCACCCCTGAACACACCCAGAGCAAATCCTTCCTGCAGGGATGAAAGTGTTAGACATCTAGCCTTTGCCATGCATAGAGCCCAAAAGGAAAAACAAAAGTTTCAATCAATTTCTGTCTCCTTAGATAGAGGAGCTTAAGGCAGAGTACTCATCTATACACTCATCCATTCATTCATTCAATACGTGTTTATACATTGCACTTTACACCCTGGTGCTGTGGTAGGCAATAGAGATACAGCAATGAGCAAGAGACAAGACCCACTCTTCTTGAAATAATTTTAGAAGAAGAAAGCATTTGAATATATAATCTCAGAAACATATGTGCTATGATTTATATCTAGATGTGAGCAACTTTTCCTCCGTTGTACCCTTCTACCATGCTATCCTGTCTTGGAGCCAGCCAACTATGGACTGAAACATGTGCAACATCAATCTCTCCTTCCTTAAATTGTAGGTGTTGGGCAAATTTTGTCCCAGCAATAAGGACAATAAATAAAGCAGATTTTGGCACTGAAGAAATGATATCATTTCTGTGGTAGTATCTGACGTGTGGTTCAGAAACCTTTGGAACTGGGTCATGGGAGTTTGGAAAGATTTGAAGATATGAGTTAGAGTAGCCCCAGAATGTTGTAAGTTGAGCTTGGTGGGAGATTCTGTCAGAGCTCATAAGACCAGAATGCTGATAAAACTTCAGGAAGTAAAGAGCAGGCTCAGGAGGTTTCTTTTGGGAATAATTCATTCACAGCTAGACTAGAGCTCATGTATGTATGGTCTGGTGGAAAATTTGTAAATATTTTACTCATATCCTAAGACTTTTTGAGAGACTGAGATTAAGGGCAGTTGATTAATTAATCTGGCAGAGGAAATTTCAAAGCAGCATAACATTAATGCCATGGCATGTGTACTGTTGGGGGTTCGTAGTCAGGTTTACATTGAAAACTAAGAACAAAATGTCCACTTAAAAAGCTTTCAGTTATATCAGAAATAAAGTACCTACAATGATAAAGCAGAACAGAGTTTGGTTGCTGAAAAAATTATCATTAAAAAGAAGCCAGAGTTTAGAGTGGTAGCACATGCTTTTAATCCCAGCACTCAGGAAGCTGAAGCAAAAGAACTGTTATGCTTTAAAGGCCATCCTTAGTTACATAGTGCGATCAAGGGCAGTCTGAACTACATAGTAAGATTCTGACTCAAAAAAACAAAAACAAAAACAAAAACAAAGCCAAATACAGTGAATTGGAACAATAAGAAGAATGTCTTGAGGACACATGAAGAAACAGCAAGGCCCTATCTTTCATAGGCTCAAAATTGAAAAAATAAAAGCCTTTGCTTTGATAAGAGCATCTGAGAACACTGTACTCCAGAGCAACAGCTTCTTAGACAAATTTGTTCCCTGGTTCATGTCACTCAACTGTCTAAGCACCTGGAGACCTCTGCAGCCATGATATAAGAGAGCCCAGCTATTTCTTAAACTTGTGGCAGGGTGACACTAACCACATGGAGCTATTTTTACAAGCATGCAGAGTACAAGAGCTGTGGGCTCAGAGAGGCTTTCGTTCAGATTTCAGAAGAAGGTCAGAAAGGCCAGGCAATGTGTTCCTGAGAGACAATGCATAAAACTAAGAGTGAAGTTGAAAATGCAGTGGAAACCCCAGAAAGTTGAAGAAGGTGGGAAAGTAGAATGTCTGAAGAAAGCTACAAGGAATGAGCAAAAGCAGCCTAAAGGGAAGCCCTGAGAGCTGCCCAAACACTTTGGAGTTCATATGTTGCCTTAGCTTGCCCTGAGTACTTCACATAGATATACAGGATATATATATATATTTTTCTCCACTGGCTTTGGTTTTGCTTTGGTCCCATTGTTTTCTATCCCTCATTTTTCCCTTCTGGGAAGTATTTAATTTGCTTTTGATATTTACAGGAGCTCATGGTCAAGAGTTTGCCTTAAGTCTCAGAGAAGACTTTGAACTTGGACTTTCCAACAATGCTGAAACTTTATATTTTAGTAACTCTAGAGATGGACTAAATGCACTTTGCAGAAAGGAGTGCCCAGGAGTCTTCTGGGAACCAGGGGAAGAATGTCATGATTTATAGCTATATGTCCCCAAGAGTTGATGTGCTCATAGACAGGGCTATTGGATTGTGAAACTGGATTATGAATTCTTACAGCTGACTTGTTATTAGCAGGTAAGGCCTTGTTGAAAGAAATGAGTCACTGGAGGTGTGGCCTGGAAGAACTTTTCTCTTCTCCCAGCTACTCCCTTCACTTTCTGCTTTCTTGTCCACCATATCATGAGCAAATTTTCCTTCACTATATCCTTCTGTCATGATGTCCTATCCCAGAACCAGCCAACTATGGACTGAAACATGAGTCGAAAATAAAACTTCTCATTGTATATGATGGGTATTTTGTCCTAGTAACAAGGAAACTAAGACAAAATAAAACTATATGTGTTATTATAATTATAAATATTCCTAAGTAAACAAAAGAAAGGTGTTATTTGGGGTTGTAACATGAGGATCTGATTTAAATGGGAGGGAAGTCAAAGAAGTCTTCTCAGAAAGTTATTTAAGCAAGATATAGAGTGAAAAAATGTTCATCATCATTAGTCATGAGAGAAATGCAAATTAAAGCCACACTGAGATTCCATCTCACTCCAGAAAGAATGGCCAAGATAGAAAACACTACCAACAACAAGTGTTGGAGAGGATGTGGGGAAAAAGGAACTCTTCTACACTGTTGGTGGGAGTGTAGACTGGTGCAACCACTGTGGAGGTCAGTCTGGAGATTCCTCAAAAAGCTGGGTTTGGAAGTCCCATTTGACCCAGCTAT
>PVJX010033405.1:0-19703 GCA_004027295.1 Dolichotis patagonum | reverse complement strand
TGCAAAGGCTATTCACAGAAATCATTAAGGAAAATTTCCCAAGCATAGAAAAAGGAAATGATATGCAGATGTATGAAGCATACAGAACTCCAGCCACCTACAACCAAAACAGAGCTACACCTAGACACATAATAATCAAGATCCCAGAAATTCAATATAAGAACAGAATATTAAAAGCCATCAGAGAAAAGAAACAGATAACCTATAAAGGAAAACTCATCAAAATCACAGCAGACTTCCCAACACAGACCATCAGGTCAAGAAGAGCTTGGAGTGAAGTAATTCAAGCCCTCAAGGAGAACAACCTCCAGCCCAGATTGATGTACCCTGCAAAACTCTCTCTAGAAATTAATGGAGAAATAAGATGCTTCCATCACAAAGAGGAACTTGGAGATTGTGACCACCAATCCAACCCTACAAAAAATACTGAAGGACATTTTAGAGAGAGAGAGAACAAGAATACAAGCATTTCAGGAACAATGGCAGAGAGGCCACAGTGAACGGGGCAGTGAAGTGGAACAGAAAAATAGACAATCAATCCAGAAAAACAGAATAGCAGAAATAAGGCAGAGAAGATTGGCTGTAATCTCTAGTATAGATGGCCTCAAAATATTAACAGAGAGAAACACAGGCAGAGTAGATCAGAAGATAGGGTTCATTGAGAGGCTCTATATAGGGAGGCAGTGGGAAACAAAATAAGCAGTGCACCCTGTGGGAGTGAAAGAGGAGGAATTATCTAAAAAAGGAAGGCAGAAGATATTATTAATAGGGTAACAAGATTTGAAATCTACATTATTCTCACCACTCTGCTTGGATGGATTACGTGCTATTCCAGTTTGTCTACTTACGCTAGACTTGAGGACATGGTTAGCTATCTCAAAAATAAGAGGACATATTATGGTAATCATCCTTAATTTCCTATCAATTTAATCTGAAGCCCTTTATAACTTATACTGTCTTATTATGACTGATCTTATTTGAATCTGGTTTGTTAGATTGCTACTTTATATTGACTGATTTTATTTAAATCTGTTATGATTGATAGCATCAAGTGTAAGAGTATAGGCAACTACACTGAAGATGACAAGATTCATTAAGATAGCCACTCTGGTTTGATTATTACTTGCTTTTGAAGTCTTATAATGTCTCCAATGCTTTGCTTTTATTAATGTTGTTATATACTGCTGAGACATCATGGTAACCATTGTAGATCACCTTGTATTGCGGTTATATATAACTTTTTTGTTTCATGCTTTTCTAGAAATTGTTTTGTTTTATCTTGCTTTGTTTTGTTTTTATCTCTATTACAGAAAGGATAGATATACATTTAGAGACTCATGCATGTGTAGAGCTTATAAACAGTTTACAAGAACCAACTATATAATGCATGTTGAAATGAACAACTACTTTGAAGAAAAAGAGACACTACAGTACCCAGTGCTGATTCCATAATGTCATGATGTGTAATCCAGCAAAATTATCATTCTTTGTTCAAAGTGATTTTAGCCTGTTTTCTTTTGTTTAAGTTCAACACACATGAAGTATGGACAGCTGTTTTGAGGAGAATGAGAGACACTATGACAGCCATTCTCAGCTTCCCTACTGTCTGGTCTTGAAGACCTGAAATGCCCTCCTCATCCTGCTCAGACCAATTCCATACTATATTGTTTCATGTGAATTCCCTGTTTGTGACAATATGGACAACTATTTGGAAGAAAACAAGAGTCAATACGATAGAGAGTGCGTATCTCCAATTGTCTAGTTTTGGAATTTATGACCCTTACATTGCTTTCTTGTGATCCACTTTGTTCTTTTTGTTCTGTTTAATTTTACCCTTTTGATATAATTGCATGTATATTTGAGTGGGTAAGATGGATGACCATATTGCTGTTTTTTTTGTCAGATCATGGAGCAGAACTGTTAAAAGACTCACTGTTTGAATGTCTACTTTACATGTTTTAACTTTATAATTTGAACAACTATTTCCAAGAAGTCAGTATGTAATTTGCAAAGTCATAATCTCTTAGGTTTTTTTGTTGTTCTTTTCCTTTTTTCCTTGGAATTCTGTATTTTTGCTACCCTTATGCTGTTTTTTTTTCTTTCTTCTCTTTAAATAAAAAAAAGAAAAAGAAAATAACAAAGAATCAGGAAATAACAATTCAACAGCTACAAGATGATGCAAAGAAAAATAACATAAGATTAATAGGGATAAATGAAAAAGAAGGGGACAGCCCAAATGATATCAAGAGGATGTTTACAGAAGTAATAGCTGAAAACTTCCCAAATATGAGAATGGAAACTGACATTTGGATTTGTGAAGCATATAGAACTCCAAATAACCAAAATAAAACTACACCCAGACACATAATAATCACCATCCCAGAAACCCACCATAAGAGCAGAATACTAAAAAATGTTAGAGAGAAAAGACAGATCACCTAGAAAGGAAAACCTATCAGAATCATGGCAGACTTCTCAACACAAACAATGAAGTCAAGAAGAGCATGGAGTGAAGTATTTCAGAAAACCACTTCCAACCCAGAATGATATACCCTGCAAAACTTTCCTTCAAAATAGATGGAGAAATAAGATACTTCCATGACAAAGAACAGCTGAAAAAGTTCATGAACACCAAACCAACCCTACACAGAATACTGAAAGACATTCTAGATACACATAGGATAAAACCACCAAGCAAGGCAGACAATTAAATAGAATGGAAAGCTAAAGATACAACAGCAAAAAGATAACATGTCAACAATAAACCAATATATAACAGTTATAGCCATTAATGTAAATGGCCTCAACTTACCAATCAAAAGAAACAGACTGGCAGAATAGATCAAGAAACAACATCCAACTATATGCTGTCTACAAGAAACCCACCTTACCCAAAAGGAAACCCATAGACTGAAAGTCAAAGGATGGAAAACAGTACTTCACGCAACAGGAAACCAATAAAAAAGCAGGAGTAGCAATCCTGTTTGCAGACAATGTGAACTTCAAACCAAGAATGATCCAAAGAGATAAAGAAGGTCACTACACACTAGTCAGGGGAAAACTTCAAGAGGAAGAGATAAAAATCTTAAATATATATGCACCAAATTCCAGAGCACCCAGCTACACAAAGCAAATATTAACAGAAATAAGCAATAACACAATTATAACACGACATTTTAACACACCATTGACACAGAGGGACAGGTCAACTAGACAGAAAATCAGCAAAGACATAACAGAACTGAATCACACCAGCGAACAAATGGACTTGATAGATGTATATAGAGTTTTCCATCCAACAACATCAGAATATACATTCTTCTCAGCGGTACATGGGACATTCTCTAAAATAGACTATGTACTAGCCCACAGAACATGTTTAAGTAAATGCAAAAGAATTGAAATTATCCCATGCACGTTCTTGGATCATAGTGCCATGAAATTAGAAATTAACGATAAAAGCAACTGCAAAAACCTCACAAACACATGGAAACTGAGTAATACACTCTGGAGCAATCAGTGGGTCATGGAGGAAATTAAAGAAGAAAATTAAGCAATATATACAAGCAAATGAAAATACAAACACAACTTACCAGAATTTGTGGGATGCAATGAAAGCAGCCCTCAGAGGAAAATTTATTGCACAGAGTTCCCACATCAGGAAAACAGAACAAACACAAATAAACAACCTGATGCTACAAAAACTATACTGAGATTTCATCTGACCCCAGAAAGAATGGCCAGGATAAAGAAAACTACCAAGAAAAAGTGCTGGAGATGCTGTGGGGAAAAGGAACTCTTCTGCACTGTTGGTGGGAGTGTAGACTGATGCAACCACTGCGGAGGTCAGTGTGGAGATTCCTCAAAAAGCTGGGATTGGAAGTCCCATTTGACCCAGCTATTCCACTTCTAGGCATATTCTCAGAAGATCTGAAAACATCATACCACAGTGATATATGTGCACCTATGTTTATAGCAGCACAATTTGTAATAGCCACATCTTGGACACAACCTAAGTGCCCATCAGCTGAGGAATGGATTAAAAAAAAGTGGTATTTTTATACAATGGAGCACTACTCAGCTATAAAGAATGATCACACTGAGATATTTATAAATAAATGGACACAACTTGAGACCATACTCATAAGCGAAATAAACCAAACACACATGTGTAAATACCGTATAGTCTCCCTAGTATGAGAGTTGGTAAGAGTATATAAGATTTTATAGTAATCATGATTCCCCATTTCATTGCTTTGAAGCCTTTCAATGTTTTCATTCATCAGTTGGAATGGTTTTAATCTGTTGTGTTTGACTTTATTATGCGTGATGGTATGAACAGCGGTTTTGAAGAAAACAAAACATTATGGCAGCCATTGCTGATTTAATATCATCTTCCTTAGGAGTCCTACCATGCTTCTACTCTGCCATTACCATCAGTTCTATCATGTTGTATCTTAATGGGATTTTAATATATGTGATATTATAAACAAATCTTTTTATTCAAAATGAGATATTATAGTAGCCATTGATCATAGTTATTTGGTTCAGAATGTCCTGTAATTCTTTCATTCTCTTGAACGGTTTTATATTATTGTGTTATGTTTAATATTATTGTATGTGAAACTATGCTCAACTATAGCAGAGATAGAGATATTTTGACAGCTACTGTTAATGTCCAGTTGTCTTGTTGTAAAGTGTTGTGTTGCTTATGTTGTTCTGTTCTGATCTGCTTTGTTCTGTCCTCTTTTGTTTTATTCTCTTTAAAATAAAAAAAGTAATAAGAACTGTAGGAGTAATAAAACCCAAAATGCATAATTGCTACTGTAAACGAGAGAGCAAAAGAAAGTGCTCTAAAGGATATAACTGCATGTATGTTTAAGTGTGGAAGATAAATGACCATACTACTATTTTTGTTAGATTGTTGAGCAGAACTGTTAATAGTCTCACTGTTTGAATGTCTACTTTGTATGCTTTAATTTTGTAACTCGAACAACTATTTCTAAGATGACAGTATGTAATTTATCAACTAGTGATTTCTTAGTGTTTTTGTTGTTGTTGTTGTTGTTGTTGTTGTTTTCTTTTTTTCCTTTGGAATTCTGTATTGTTGCTACCATTTTTTCTGTTTTGTTTGCTTGTTTTTTTTCTTTCTAAATAAAATTTTAAAAACAAATAAACAAACAAAAAAAGTTGCACTACAAATCTACTTGATAAAAACAGCATGGTACTAGCAAAAAACAAAACAAAACACACAAAAACCAGACCTGAGGGTCAATGCAACAGACTAGAAGATGCAGAATCAACTCAAGACACACAGTTAGCCACCATATTTTTTGACAAAAAAAGCCAAACACCTTCAGTGGAATAATGATAACTTCTTTAATAAAGTTGCTGGGAAAACTGGCCTTCCACATGCCAAAGGTTGAACCTAGACCCTTATCTCTTGCCATGTACTAAACTAAAATCAAAATTGATCAAAGATCTAAATATAAAGTCAGAAACATTTAATCTGTTGGAAGATAGAGTAGATAGAACTCTTGAAGACATAGGTGCGGGCAAAGACTTTATGAACAAAACTCCAATTGCACAGGAACTAGTGCAAAGAATGAACAAGTGAGATCACATCAAAGTAAAAATTTTGTGCAGCAAAAGAGACCACCAGTAGACTGAAGAGACACAACATGGGAAAAGATTTTTATAAGCTACCCTTCAGTAAAAGGACTAGCATCTAAAATATATAAGGAACTCAAAAACAAATCAGACCCCTAAAATTCAAAGACCTAATTCAAAAATGGGGATCTGAAATGAATAAACATTTTTCAGGTGAAGAAGTCCAAACAGCAAGTAAATATATGAAAAAAAAGATCCACATCCCTGTCATTTGAGAGATGTAAATTAAAGTAACAATGAGACTCTATTTCACTCCAGAAAGAATGGCTGTAATCAAAAAATCAACCAATAACAAATGCTGGCCAGGCTGTGAGGAGAAAAGGAAGCCTTCTGCATTCCTGGTTGGCATGTAAATTCATACAACCACTATGGAAAACAGTATGGAGATTCCGAAAATGCATACAACTAGAGACTCCATTTTACTCAGCTATTCAACTTCTAGGCATCTTCCCAAAAGAGTTAAAAGCATTAGACCACGGTGGTATAAGTATACCTATGTTTATAGCAGCACAATTTATAATAGCTAAATCTTGGAAACAGCCCATATCCACATCAACAGATAAATGAATAAAAAAAGTCACATTTATATACAATGGAGTACTACTCTGCCATAAAGAAGATTGATTTGAGTTATTTTTTTATTTTAAAGAGAATAAAACAAAAGAGAACAGAACAAAGCAGATCAGAACAGAACAACATAAGCAACACAGCACTTTACAGCAAGACAACCAGATATTAACAGTAGCTACCATAATGTCTCTTCCTTTGTAATAGTTGAGCATGACTTCAAATACAATAATATCAAAGATAACAAAATATTATAAAACCATCAAGAGAATGAAAGAATTAAAGGGTATTCTGAACCAAATAACAGAAAATGATCAATGACTATTATAATATCTCATTTTCCATAAAAAATTATTTATACTATCACATATATTAAAATCCCAATAAGACACAACATGATAGAACCGATGGTAATAGAAGAATAAAAGCCTGGTAGGACTTCAAAGCAAGATGATATTAAATCAGCAATGGCTGCCATAATGTTTTGTTTTCTTCCAAATAGCTATTCATACCATCACACATACTAAAGTCAAATAAAACAGAATCAAATCATTCCAACCGATGAATGAAAACATTAAAAGGCTTCAAAGCAATGAAATGGGGAATCATGATTACCATAAAATCTTATGTACTCTTATCATTTCTTACACTAGGGAGACTATACAGTATTTATACATGTGAGTTTGGTTTATTTCACTTATGAGTATGGTCTCAAGTTGTGTTGATTTATTTATAAATATCTCGATGTGATCATTCTTTATAGCTGAGTAGTACTCCATTGCATAAAAATACCACATCTTTTTTATCTAGTCCTCAGTTGATGGGCACTTAGGTTGTTTCCAAGATGTGGCTATTACAAATTGTGCTGCTATAAACATGGGTGCACATATATCACTGTGGTATGATGTTTTCAGATCTTCTGGGAATATGCCTAGAAGTGGAATAACTGGGTCAAATGGGACTTCCAATCCCAGCTTTGTGAGAAATCTCCAGACTGACTTCCACAGTGGTTGCACCAGTCTACACTCCCACCAACAGTGCAGAAGTGTTCCTTTTTCCCCACAGCCTCTGTAGCATTTGTTGTTGGTAGTTTTCTTTATCCTGGCCATTCTTTCTGGAGTGAGATAGAATTTCAGTGTGGTTTTAATTTGCATTTTTCTAATGACTAATGATGATGAACATTTTTTCATGTATTTATTTGCCATTCATATTTCTTCATTTGAGAACTGTGTATTCATTTCAAATGCCCATTTTTGGATTTGGTCTTTGAATTTTGAGAGTCTGATTTTGTTTAATTCTTTATAAGTGGTGTATAATCTTCTTGATGATCTGCTGCATCCTGTTTGCCAATATTTTATTGAGAATTTTTGCATCTATGTTCATTAAGGACATTGGCATATAGTTCTCTTTTTTAGTTGGGTTTTTCTCAGGTTTTGGTACTAGAATAATATTTGCTTCCAGGAATGACTTAGGAAGAATTGCTTCCCTTTCAATTTCATTGAAGAGTTTGAGGAGTGTTGGAATTAAGTCTTCTTTGTATTTCTTGTAGAATTCTTCAGTGAATCCATCTGGGCCTGGGCTCTTCTTTGTTGGCAAGGACTTAATTACATTTTCAATTTCATTAATAGAAATTGGGGAGTAAAGATGGCAGACCTATAGGTAGCAGGATATGGAGCCTTTCTGAGAGAGACAGCTCAAATGCTAGAATAGAACACCCTGGAGAGACCCAAACAGAGGAAGATGGATTCTCTCAACCCAGGAAGAAACTGAAGTCAAAGAAATTACTTGAGTATGAGGTCCCGGGGCTACCATCAGAGAAGCTAAGATCAGTGAGCATGGCACTCACACAGAGCTGCCTGAATTTGTGCCCGAGATTGACTTGAGCAACTGAACCTGTGCCAAAGTGACCCCGAGCGTGGAGCTGAAAGCCCTGCGTGCAAGTCACCCGGAACCAGACCTGCATGTGACCCACCCAGAGGCACCATGAATTCATGCTGCAGCCACACTGAGGTCAGCGGTCGGGGAGCCCAGCAGTTTTCATGGACCAGCATCAACCCACGGTGAGTGATGGGAATAAGACCCTCCCGGGGGAAAGGGGGGCAACCAACTGGACGACATATTGGAGTTGGGTAGGACAGTCCTAACTCTGTAAGGAAACAGCTTCAGTTGGTTGCTCCCCTCATGAAGTAGATTGGTGGGATCTGCTTGGACTGGGTTGCATCCCTGGCTGGGACCCAGTGGGTCATCACAAATCAATTAATTTCCTGAGCGTGGCACACACTGAAGCAGTGAAGACCTGCAAAGATTGACTGGACTGGAGAGGAGGAGCCAGAATATACTGCCCTTGCTTGCACTTCCCTCTCTGATAGCAGAGAGGCAGAGGGCAGAAGCCCCTAGCCTGAGTGCTCCAGAGGAACCCTAACCAACAAGAAAAAGGGTTGGGAATTACACTATACACTTGTATGAAAGGAATCAAAAACGTGACAAAAGAGAAAAATAAGAAAAAGGCCCCAGCTCCCAACCCTGAGAATATTGATCCATGACAGGTAAATACAAAAGAGATTGAGGGCAGCAAACACGCAACATCAAACACAGCGTCAGCAGACATAGAGATATCTTTGGGACCTCATAAATGAGATAAAAAATGAAATATTAATTCAAGTTAAACAAGAGATAAGTAGATTAATAAGAGAAAGGCTGGGCATCTCTCAAGGGGACACAGACAGAAGAATGGAGGAACACAAAAGGAGAGAAATGTTCAATGAAGAATATAAAGCAAACCTAGAACTCATGAAGCAGATTCAAAGATTACCAGCAAACTAAAGACTCCATAGAAAGTTGGCAAAACTGCTTGAAAGAAACTAAACTATCAAAAATTGAACATAGGCTTGCAATGTGTGATCATGAAAGGGAAGATCTCTTAAAAATAACAAGGGAGCAGGCAGCCACAATACAAAGGCTAGAGGATGACAAGAGGATCTATAACTTAAGAATAAAGCATGTGAATGAAGAAGCAGGAGTCAAAACAGAAGAAATGCAAAAGCTATTCACAGAAATTATTAAGGAAAACTTCCCAAACATAGAAAAAGGAAATGATATGCAGATGTATGAGGCATACAGAACTCCAGCCACCCCACCTACAAACAAAACAGAGCTACACCCAGACACATACTAATCAAGATCCCAGAAATTTAATGTAAGAACAGAATATTAAAAGCCATCAGAGAAAAGAAATAGATCACCTATAAAGGAAAACCCATCAAAATCATGGCAGATTTCTCGACACAGACCATCAAGTCAAGAAGAGCTTGGAATGAAATATTTCAAGCCCTGAAGGAGAACAACCTCCAGCCCAGATTGATGTATCCTGCAAAACTCTCTCTAGAAATTAATGGAGAAGCAAGATGCTTCCATGACAAAGAGGAACTGGGAGAATTTGTGACCATCTATCCAACCCTACAAAAAATACTGAAGGACATTTTAGAGAGAGCGAAAAAGAATACGAGCATTTCAGGAACAGTGGCAGAGAGGCCTCAATGAATGGGGCAGACAGAGGAGTGGAAGAGAAAAATAGACAACAAATGGCAGAAAAATAGAATAGCAGAAATGAGGCAGAGAAGATTGGCTATAATCTCTAGTATAGATGGCCTTGAAATACTAACAGAGAAAAACACAGGCAGAGTAGATCAAGAGATAGGGTCCATTGAGATACTCTATATAGGGAGACAGTGGGACCCAAAATAAGCAGTGCACCCTGTGGGAGTGAAAGGGGAGGAATTATCTAAAAAAGGAAGGCAGAAGATATTATTAATAGGGTAACAAGATTTAAAATCAACATTATTCTCATCACTCTGCTTGGCTGGATTACATGCTGTTTCAGTTTGTCTGCATACACTAGACTTCAGGATATGGTCAGCTACTCCAAAAATAAAGAGGACATATTATGGTAATCATCCTTAATTTCCTATCAACTTAATCTGAAGCCCTGTATAACTTATACTGTCTTATTATGACTGATCTTATTTGAATCTGGTTTGTTAGATTGCTACTTTGTATTGACTGATTTTATTCAATCTGTTATGATTGATAGCATCAAGTCTAAAAGTATAGGCAACTACACTGAAGATGACAAGATTCACTAAGATACCCACTCTGGTTTGATTATTGACTGCTTTTGAAGTCTTACAATGTCTCCAATGCTTTGTTTTTATTAATGTTGTTATATACTGCTGAGACATCATGGTAACCATTGTAGATCACCTTGTATTGTGGTTTTATATGTCTTTTTGCTTCATGCTTTTCTAGGAATTGTTTTGCTTTGTCTTGCTTTGTTTTTCCCTTTAATATAGAAAGGACATCTGATATACATGTAGAGACTCATGCATGTGTAGAGCTTATAAACAGTTTACGAGAGCCAACAATATAACGCATGTTGAAACGAACAACTACTTTGAAGAAAAAGAGACACTATAGTACCCAGTGCTGATTCCGTAATGTCATGATGTGAAATCCAGCAATACTATCACTTTTTGTTCAAAGTGATCTTAGCTTGCTTTGCCTTGTTGAAGTTCAACACACATTAAGGTATGGACTGCTGTTTTGAAGAGAATGGGCGACACTATGACAGCCATTGTTGGCCTACCTATTGTCTGGTCTTGAAGACCTGAAAAGCCTTCCTCGTCCTGTTCAGATCAGTTTCATAATACGTTGTTTCATGTGAATTCCCTGTTTGTGACAATATGGACAACTATTTGGAAGAAAACAAGAGTCAATATGATAGAGAGTGAATATCTCCAATTGTCTAGCTTTTGAAATTTATGTCTCTTACATTGCTTTCTTGTGATCTGCTTTGTTCTGTTTTGTTGTGTTATTGCATGTATGTTTGAGTGTGTAAAATGGATGACCATATCGCTGTTTTTGTCAGATTGTGGAGCAGAACTGTTAACATTCTCACTATTTGAATGTCTACTTTGCATGTTTTAATTTTGTAATTTGAACAACGATTTCCAAGATGTCAGTATGTAATTTGTCAAGTAATGATTTCTTAGTGTTTTTTGTTGTTGTTGTTGTTGTTCTTTTCCTTTTTTCCTTGGAATTTTGTATTGTTGCTACCCTTTATTCTGTTTTGTTTTTCTCTTTAAATAAAATTTTAAAAAAAGAAATTGTGTTATTCAGCAGTTTTATCTTCCTGACCCACCTTTGGTAATTCATATGTTTCTAGGAATCTGTCTATTTCTTCTGTGTTACCAAGCCTATAAGAGTAGAGTTTTTCGAAATAGGTATTGATCTTCTGTATTACCACAGGGTCTGTAGTGATTTCACCTTTCTCATTCCTTATTGCATGAATTTGAGGTTTTTCTTTCCTTTTTTAAAATAAGGTTGGCTAGGGGCTTATCAATTTTATTTATTCTTTCAAAAAACCAACTCTTTGATTCATTGATTCTTTGTATTGTTTTCTTAGTCTCTATTGCATTAATTTCTGTTCTGATCTTTATAATTTCCTCCCTTCTTTTGGCTTTGGGCTTGGCTTGCTCTTCTTTTTCTAGATGTTTGAGGTTATAGCTTCAGGTTGTTTATTTATGTTTGTTCTGTTTTCCTGATGTGGGATCTCAGTGCAATAAATTTTCCTATAAGAACTGCTTTTATTGCATCCCACAAATTCTGGTAAGTTGTATTTGTATTTTCATTTGCTTGTAAATATTGTTTAATTTCTTCTTTAATTTCCTCTGTGACCCACTGATTGCTCCAAGAGTGTATTATTCAGATTCCATGTGCTTGTGGGGTTTTTGCAGTTTCTTGTATCATTAATTTCTAGTTTTATGGCACTATGATCTGATATCTTACATGGGATAATTTCAATACTTTTGCATTTACTTAAATATGTTCTGTGGGCTACTATATGGTCTATTTGCATTTGAGTTATTTTTAGGTAAATATGTGCACTTAAAGACAATAATTTTATGTGAAATAAATAAGACAAACAAATTTAATTATCACATTATTCTGTAAGTGTAAAGGCGTAAACAGAGGATAGACATTGTGATGCAGGAAGAACATTTTGAAATAAGGAGAACAAGAGAAGAAGGGAAAGAAAGAAAAAGGAATTTTTTTAGAAAAACTACCTTTATTTTTAAGTTCTTTTTCTGTTACATGCTTTTAAACAGGGATGTGTTTCATTATTCAAACATTCAGGAAATATTGACTTCATTAGTGCTGAAAGAAAAGCATAAAAATGCAAAACACTGTTGGCCTACCTGGAACATACCTGCATTACCTATTACTGACCAAGTTGTGTTGCCAAGACTTATTCCTTGGCATTAAAATGACTAAAAATATTGCTAAAAAAACAGATGTCTACACACTGGTCTTTGAAGCAAACAAGAGTATTTATACTTTTAAAATATTTAAGTCCATAATTGGATTAATATATACACTTTCTTATGTACAAGGAGTTCAGATCATATAAACACTGTACAGTCCAAAAAACCCTACTGAGCATAAAACTAAATAGGCTTACTATAAGAAATACAGATATCACATGTACTTACAAATATCATAGACACACAAATTTGGTCAAATACTGTAAAGAAAGAAATGGTTTCACATTATAATGGCCAAAATATCCATCCACCACTGAACTTTTGGCTAGTAAGAAAAATAAATTACAAAGTACAATTAAATCCCTGTAAATATAACAATGAAAAAATGTGATCATTTACTTTAATACATATTTTAAATGTCACCTTGAGACAATAAAAACAGAAGTACAAGAGGCTGGGGATTTAGTTCAGTGGCATAAGCACCTGCCTTGCAAGCACGCGGTCGTGAGTTCAATCCCTGATACCGATTAAAAAAAAAAGAAGAAAAAGAAAAAGAAAAACAGAAGCACACACTTCAAGACAAATAAGAGATACATAGAAGGAATAAGTCACATTTCACACATGAAAGATGAACATGAGATTTGATCAAAAAATTTCCTTTCCTGTCTTTTTGTTCCTTCTCAAAAAATTTTGGCTAGCAGCATGTGACAAAAGTACACTGGTGTCTTTATGGCTTAAAATGAAGCATGCTTCAAAAGTGGAATAGGGTTCCTTTTGTACAGAACTGGTACGTGGTTCATATGCAGGCACTTCAAAAGACAAAGCAAAGCACCTGAACCATCTTCTCCAAAATATTTTTCCATCATTACAATTATACTAAAGAGTAGGAAACAATTCCAGAGAACTAGCAATACTGAATACAAGAGAATAATGTGTACAGAGGGCAACAGAGTTATCCAGTTTTTATTGCTGAGGGTCTTTCTTTTAATCAAAGAATAAAACATAAACAGACACCATTGCACGGCACATCTGAAGTTTTCTGTTAAGGCGATGGGTGCATTTGAATGCCCTGCAGTTGGGTAATCTGTGTTGAACTCTCCATTTGTAGAACTTACAACTTGTTTTTTGGACTGTTGGATCTTATCTTTGTGTAGATGTGTTTCTCTGTTTGATGAAAGCACAGGATCTTGCTGAACTGTGCCCACAGGAGTAGGCAACTATTTACCAATCCAGCCATATTCGTAATCAAACATGTATCTTTTTTGATCAAACAAGTCAGCAAAAAGCTTTCCTACATAGTCATCATCTAGGTTTAAAAAAAATCTAGCCTTCTCACATAACAAAAATACACTAGCATTTCTGGAAAGTTTTCACAGGACACTTCTATTGGTGTAGCTCTGCTTTTTTGTGTTTTGGGGTTTTTTTGTGCCGGGGATTGAACTCAGGACCTTGCATTTGCTAACGTCAGTGAGCTAAACCCCCAGTCCCATGGTGTAGCTCAAATTTTGTATCTCCAATTATCTGATACCTCTCTGTTAGTGTTTCTGCCTGTAAGCCTTGCCAAGGAAGAGTGCCTCTCAGAAAATACATGTGAGCTAAAGTTTCTAAACCATCTCTTCTACTTTGTTCTTTTCCTAAATGTGTGTTTATGCTCATATATCTAGCTCTTCCTGTAAGGCTGCTGTGTTCTCTGTATGATATGTGTTTCTTCATCCTTGGATCAATATATTCCTTTGCCAAACCAAAATCTATAATATGAATAGCTTGCTAGGTTATATTTCCTTGTCGTCCTATTAAGAAGTTCTCAGGTTTTGCATCTCTGTATATCACGTTCTTTGAATGGAAATATTTCATGTGAGAAATCAGCTGAATAGCTATCATGAGAACCGTTTTAAGAGAAAATGTTCTATCACACAAGTCAAACAGGTCTTCCAAACTATGACTCAGCAGTTCCAGCACCATTGCATTGTATTTACCACAAGGCCCAAAATAGTAAACCTCAGTATCCCATCTTCAGATCCTAACGGCTTGTAGAATCTGTATTCCAAATACAGCTGTAGTGCTCTGGATTTCATGGGCTCCAGCTTAATTGCCACATATTCATTTGTGTATAAATTTTTCCCTAGTGGCAATTCTCTAAAATTGCCACATCTAATGTTTTTTCCAACTCTGGTTAGGTCCAACCAATAAAACTCCAGATGAAGACCGAGTTCCCCAAGTGTTGTGCCCTGACCGACCACTAGGTCGTGCCATTCTATCATCCGATTTGTCCTTGTCTTTTTACTCTCCCTATGAAGTTTGCGGTACTCCACTTTGAATTCTTTAATAAAGACAAGCACATTTAAACAGGGTACTGTGAGAACAGGCACACCACTAGGTAGCTGTGCCAGCCGGGTAATGTTACCATTCAAATTGCAGTAGGTAGTCAATTAACTAGAGCGTGTGCGCCCCATTCCTAAAATTTTCCTCAGTTGTCTTTTCAGTAAAAACATGCTTTCAAAATGATCTTTTCAGTACTGTGAGCTGGTACTGACAGGTAGCTCAGGCGCGGCTGCCAGCAGCGTCGGGTTGGGCCGGGACCCGTCAGCCAGTCCGGCGTCAGGTGCAGCGGCCGCGCGGCCGGGAGAACGCAACGTGGCGGCCGGACTCCGCCTGCGCGCTCCTCCCAGGACCTTCTACCGCGGGCGCGGGCCGCTGCCGCCGCCGCAGCCGCTGCAGCCGGTAATGAATGCACAGCGACACCTCGCTTATCCGGAGCTCAAAATCAAAAAAAGGGTTTTTTAAAGAAAAGAAAAAAGTGGAAACAAAGCTGCTGTAAATGGAAGGGAAGAAACTGAAGAGAGTACAGCAGTAAGGGAAAAAAGAATTAAAATGTATTATGTCTGGGGGAAAATTCACTATGATAAATGTGAGCAAGGATGAATGTATGGCAAATATGTACTAACAGAAAAATTTTAAAAAAAATACAGGGAGGAAATCCTAAGGTGAATCCACAACACAATTACTTTGACAACTGGGATCTTTTCATATTTCTAGTCTGCCACCTGCCAAGTAGCCACCAACTGTGTTAGTTTTAGCTAGCATGTAAAATACCAGAGACAGGACAATTTAAACAACAGAAGTGTATCTTTTTACAATTCTGGAAGCCAGAAGTCCAAGAACAAGGTATCCGCATGGTCACTTTCTAGCTTGTTGGGGGTGGTGGTGGTAAAACTTGACAAGAACACTTTTCTCTTCTCTCCCTTCTTTTTCCTCTTCTTATGTGGCCAGAGGTACTTGTTGGATTAGTGCCACATCCTTTAGCTTAAGTGCCTCCTAAATATCCTGGCTTCAAATACAGGCACATTGGGGATGGAACTTCAGTTCCGTCTATAGCACTCTCTCTGTTCGTGGTTTCAAGATGGCCATGGACTACTTAAACTTCTAGACTTCTTAAATTGACAGAATGTATCAACCGTAACAGGAAAAAAGTTGGAATCATAGGGATGGGGGGAGGGGGAGAAGTATTTTCTGTACTTTGCTAAAGGGTTTGAAGGAAGAGGAATTGAGAAGCACTAAACATTTTTTGGCATTATGCTCAAAAGAACAGATAGGAAAAGGATTTTTCATGTGTAGACTCTATCTGACAAAGACCTTGCGGATAATGTCCTTCTCTTCCTAAAGCCAGAACAGGCCTTCTTCCGCCCAAGAAAGGCGGTGGCCCAGAGAAGACATTATGATCTGTGGGACGCTCAGGTTTCTCTCCTGGAACTGAATTGGACCCCACAGAGCAGGCTAGGCTAACCCTAAGCCTGTACTCTGTGGTATTCAGGGGACAATAAAACAGGGTGTGGAGGTGTTTGTGGAGAGCAACAGCAGTGTCATTCAGCCCTGCTGTTAAGCAGGTGCTATTTGCAGGTTTTTAATGTAACAAAAATTTTTGTATTGCTTTTCTTCGCAGACTGGCCCACATCCATGATTATTTCCTATGAATAATCTTACAGGTGGCATAAAATAAGCTATTTAGTTTTAAACTTCAGGAAACCTGTCACGATAAGCCCATGATCAGAAATTTTATGAGTAAACCTGGTTAACAATCTACAATGAAAATTCAGTGTGCACAACAGTATTGAGCACCTAAGATCTTACTTGCTAGGCTTTGGGAAATGTGTTGGTTACTTTTCTCTCATTGCTGAGACAAAATAACTGATACCAAAAATGAAAGAAGGAAAGTTTTATTTAGCTCAGAGTCTGTGGAGGTTTTGACTCATAATCAGCTGTCTCCAAAGCAAGGTGGTGTGGCACAGGGTCAACACTTCAAGGCAGCACAAGACAGCAAAGCAACAAGAGCAAAAGGTGGGAAGAGCAAGATGCTTCCCTTCCCTTACATTGTAAGCAGACTAGCACCCCACCAGGGTGAGTGTAGCAATCACAAAATCTCCCTGCCCTCTTCTTGCACAGGTTGAAGATATTTTACAAAGTAAGGATCCTGGCTCCCTACTAAATCACTCAGTTAAACCTCTGACCTCAAATTGACAGAATAGCTAACATCTTAGAGCAGTTATGGCTAGTCCTTCATACCCCCAGGATGTAGAGCTGTTGAACTACTTAAACTTCTAGACTTCTTAAATTGACAGACTGTATCAACTGTAACAGGAAAAAAGTTGGAATCATAGGGATGGGGGGAGGGGGAGAAGTATTTTCTGTACTTTGCTAAAGGGTTTGAAGGAAGAGGAAATTGAGAAGCATTTGAATTTCCCTTTTACCCTGCAAAACAATAGGCAGCATAGGCACTTGCCTGGCAAGCCCAAGGTCCTGAGTTTAAGTGTGAGCACAAATAGATAAAAAAAATGAAAAGACACAATTTTTAGGGTTTATTAACTACCTATTTAGATCTAATCAGTTATGCAAAAGAACTTCCAAGAAACACATATTTATATAGTTTGTCTTTTAGCTTGTTTTATTGTAATTGACATTTTTAGGGCAATTTTGGATCCTCAGAAAAACTGAAGTATGATACAAAGATTCTCTATATATTTCCTACTCAGTTTCCCTACCATCAAATTCTTGTAGCACAATTCGCTGACATGTCATTGTCCCCAGGGTTGATAGTTTCTATTAGAGTTTACTGTGTTAATTTTCTACTTTAAAACAGTGGATTAAAATTTTAGAACATCAAGAAATAATCCAGATCAATCATTACTAGAAAATACAAACTAGATTCAGAGAAACTGAATCATGGTAAGTTAACAGACCCATTGTATCTTGATAAAATAGTGATAACACTTTGGTAACTATAAATGAATGGCAAGAAAGGCCCAGAAATCTGAGGAATTCTGGAAAGTGTGTTGCCTGCCACCCTGGGTGTTTCCTTAGCTTTTCTAGCTCAGAATCAGCAGAATACAAATAAGTGAATTGGGTATACCAGCATGATTTAAAAATTGTCCCTTCCTTTGGTTTTGCCTGTTCACCTGGTGGTATAACCTCAGTCCACTTATTACTGGGCAGGGGGGTTCCTCCAAGAGAAGAACCAAAAGGATACACAGTCATGAAAAACATGCAATCACAGATGCTGGAGAACCTGGAGCTGAAAATCCAAGGGCAGCAGAAAGAGAGAGGAAAGGAAATTTGTCTCTCTGTGTCTTTCTGAGCTATCTAGGCCACAGCCATGATCCCATGCCTGCCCATATGGAGGTGGGTCTTCCCACTTAGTCTCTAGAAACACCTTCACAGGCATCTAGAAATAAATGCTTTGCCACTTTTCTAGGTATTACCCCTCCCCCAAATCTGGAAGGCTGATGCCTGAATGGAGCCATCAGGTCTTTGAAAGTCATCCCACCTCTTAGTCAAGAATCTACATATTGATAGAAGAAAAATCAGCATGGTACTGGAATAAAAACAGACCTGAAGATCAATGGGACAGATTAGAAGATAGGATTACAACCACAAACACACTCAGCCACCTTGTCTTCGATAAAGGGGCCAAACACGTCCACTTGAAACAGTGTCTTCAATAAATGGTGCTGGAAAAACTGGCTCTCCATATGCTGAAAACTAAAACTAGACCCATGCCTATCACCATGTATTAAACTAAAGTCTAAATGGATAAAAGATCTAAATATTAAAACAAAAACACTAAATTTGTTGGGAGACAAAGTAGGTAGAAATCCTGAAGACAGTGTAGGTAGAGAATTCATGAACAAGAATCAAACTGCACTTGAAATACTTCACAGAATCAATAACTGGGATTGCATCCTATTAAAGAGTTTTTGCATGTCAAAAGAAATCTCAGCATAGCCAAATGAAAACCCACAAATTGGGAAAAACTCTTAGTGAACGGTCCCTTAGACAAAGGACTTCTGTCTAGAATATATAAAGAATTTTTAAAAAATCAGATCCCCAAAATTCAAAGACTCATTATGAAAATGAGCATCTGAGATGAATACACAGTTCTCAGATGAAGAAATACAAATGGTAAATAAATAATGAAAAAATGTTCAGCATCATTGGTCATTAGAGAAATGCAAATTAAAACCTTAGGTTCCATCTCACTCCAGAAAGAATGGCCAGGATAAAGAAAACTACCAACAACAAATGCTGGAGAGGCTGTGGGGAAAAAAGGAACTCTTCTGCACTGTTGGTGAGAGCGTAGACTGGTGCAACCCCTATAGAGGTCAGTCTGGAGATTCCTCAAAAGGCTGGGATTGGAGGTCCCATTTGACCCAGCTATCCCACTTCTGGGCATATTGCCGGAAGAATTGAAAACATCATTCCACAGTGATATATGTGCTCTCATGTTTATAGCAGCACAATTTGTAATAGCCAGATCTTGGAAACAACCTAAATGCCCAACAACTGAGGAATAGATTTTTAAAATGTAGTATTTTTGTGGCCCTGAAGCAAGGCCAGCAGATTGCTGTAGCTGCTGGCTTCAAACAGGAGCTTAAAGAGAATTCTTTCTGTGGTCTGTTGGCCATTTCAGAACTTTGGAAATGGAATGGTCAATTCATCAGAAAGAAATAGCAGGTAAGTATGGTGGACTTTAGGGGGCCTACAGGGGAGAGACCCTGGCGCCTCGGGACCTGCACCATGCGGTTGACTCGGGGTGCCGGGAGAACAAGGAACTCCTCCCCTCTCTGGGGGGCGGCTGAGACTGTGGCAGACTTT
>PVJX010033404.1:0-19703 GCA_004027295.1 Dolichotis patagonum | reverse complement strand
AATTGGCTTTATTCCATCTTTTTTTTTTTTCTGTTTGCAGCTTCACTGTGTGTTCACTTTGTATGCCTTAATTTTGTAACATGAACAGCTATTTCGGGGAGTATGTGGTTTGTCAACTAGTGATATATGGTTTTTTTTGAGGTTTTGTATTGTTTCTACCCTTTTTTCTGTATTGCTTTTTTTTCTCTTTAAATAAAATAAAAAAAAAACACATCTTATTGCCCGATTTTCTCATGCTTCTATTGTTTTTGTGCTGAGAGTTGAAGATCAGTTAGGATAGAAAAATTTGTAGTGGTTCCTGCAGCTGCTGTATGTTTCCCTGTGACTTGACCTTGGCTTTGTTGTTTTAGTGATTATACACCTATTCAACCTATGCAATGTAATAGAATCAATCTTGGTCCCTATAAGAAAGAACAATTGCTAGTTCTATCAGCATTTGTAGAACCTACAATCATGTGTTTTAAAACTCCTTAAAAAATTCCACATATTTTTCAATAATGCATGAATAAAGTAAAATAGTACTGATGAGAAGCAAGTTAGGAAGACAAGTGAGGAAGAAGAAAAGGAAGGGAATAGATCAGAAATAGGAGGTAGAAAATAGATAACAGCAAATGAAACAAAGATGAGATGGGATTTTGGTGGTTTTATTTTTAGTTTTGAAGTTTGAAGAAGAGTGAAGGGGATCTGAGAGGTTATTTTGAGGAGGCAGGAAAAAAGCATGAAGGAATGAGGAAGCATAATTGGATACTGGGGGAAGCTGTTAAAAGCTCAAAACTAATTAATATGCTGGTATTAAACTTGTCTTTGAATCCTTTACACACAATTTTTGTTGAGGGTTAACCTGACATCACCCTAAAAGGTACTATCCAAACTAAAGATTTAATCAACTCTTATTCTGTTGCACATATATGAGCACTGTATCTATATCTGCATCTATATCTATCTATATCATCTGTATCTGTATCTATCTATATCTATCTACCTATCAAATGAGAGAAGAAAAAATGTTCATACAAAGTCACAAAAGTAGAGCATCTTCTCAGTCCTATGTTTAATTCAGTCTGAACTTGACAAAGGTTGCTTTCACCCTTAATTCAAAATTGGAGAAACCTCATCTGGTAACAGTTGCAGAGGGCAGAGCTCAAGTTTTCTGTGAGTATGGCTTCTTACGTACAAGCAAGTGGAGGGCACTGGGCTTCGGGTAGACCACCAAATGGCTTCTCATTCCCTGCCTCAGTGCTATAATAGGCTCCAGCTGTACTCCTGTGAGCGTCTCTAACTGCAGATTCTCCTCTCTGTGCTATGGTAAGACACTGTCAACTGTACTGGAAAGGAGGGTACAGTGGAACTGGTCCTCTCACCTTTGGAGTGTCTCCCCTTCCTGCTACGCTAGTTCCTGCAGGTGCAGATGTGGTGAGATACAGTGTAATACCTTGTGTGCCCACTGCTCCTCTCCAGGATTCCACCCATGCTGAACTCTATCTGTGCCTCCCAAGTAGCCTCTATCAGGCCCACAGATTCAGTGGCATTTGGGCTCAACAGAGAAAGGCCTGTCTGCTTGGAATTCCGTAGCATTTGGGACCCAACAAGAGAGAGCTCACACAGGCGCTGAGGTCGCCGCTTTGGTAGGTGTTGGAATGGGTCCCATGTGGAGGTCAAGTTCTCTGTGTGTTTAGGGGCAGGTGGTGGGTGGGATGCCACCCAGGCACAGAGCCCGGTGGTTTTTGCAGGTGGTGGGAGAGCCCCCACTCTGGCTTTGCTCTTAGGCCTTTTCTGTAGGGGTCACAGTGATCACAACCGCTGCATGTCCCTGCAACTCTCTATCCCACCGGTTGCTCAATGCCTGGTTCTAAGGACCTATCCAGGACCACATCTTCATTTCTCCCCATCCATAGGGATCTCCAGTCTAACTTAGTCACTGCACTCTGCGTGTTCTCTGCATGTGACTTCCGGTACTGTGCGGAAGTCCCCTCTTGAGAATATGCCGCTGGCCAGGCCCTAGTGGGAAGAGAGGTTATGTGGGCATTGGGTAGTGGGCAGTGGGCAGTCATTGGGCAGTGACTGCTCGGGGGCACTGAATTCTGTAGCCTGACAGCTGCTCATTTCCTCAATTTCCTTTCTTTTCCGAGATGAGGTGTTCACTGGGTTTGAGCTGCAAGTCGCACTGGGGCAGGAGGCAGCCTTCATCCTCTAAGCAACCCATTACTGGAGCTCCTCTGCTGGCCTTCTCTGTTAAATTGTCTTTCTACATTCTGATTTCTGGTTCATTCCCCATTTCTGAGTACCTGAGGATCCAGGTTAAATGTCTTCCAAAACTCTCCTGAGCAATTCTGTCTCTAGCCCACCATGATGTCTCTCCTAACTAGTGTTCTCAACTTAATGTTTAAAAAAATGATTTAAGTATTTCTTTTTGCTTTACTTATGTCATCTTATGTTTTGTCCACATCAAAAGAAATTCCAGGTTGTGTGACAAAAGGAAACGACAAACTTCTGTGACTCGCGTCGTTTTTTAAAGAGAGTTTTTCAACAAATAAACAATGTGTATTTCAGTTCAATATTACGTTTTTAATACATTCTTCTATAAAATGTAATATAAATAAATAAGCTGAAGTTGTTTGTTCAGATGAGTCTAAAACACTTACTTGCATGTGAAGATGTCTCTTTTGAGGCTTCGGTGTTGTTTGCAGTGTTATGAGTGGAGTCCCATTCACATGGCAGGTTATTGCATATCTGAAACCCTCAAGAAATGCATCGCATTACTGTGCTCAAATCACTTGACTAGTAAAGATTGACTGACATCAGAAACCATGTCAGAGTAAAAAGTACAAAGTTGTGGAGCTAAGATTTCATTGCAAGTAATCTCCAGAATTTTTATTTTTTAGTCATTTCCTCTTTTATTTTGTATCAGACCTTAATTATCACATTCATCATGAGGAGCAGATACATGTGCAAAATATGTCTCAATTCTTTTTATGCCTGTTTTTATCACCCCATCCCTGTGCCTCCTTCTCTAGATCGCCTTCCTTTTGAAAAAGAGCCAGGACCCTGTTTCCTGTTGCCTATCTTCTGTTTTGTTCTTTACTTACATACTTCGGGTTTAAACATAGATATCCATGCATCAGTGCAGAATGTTGTCTTTACTTCTTTTAGGAAGATACTTAGTGGGGAAATATCTGAATCAAATGGAATTTCTTTTATCTTATCTTTTCTTGCTTTGTTTTGTTTTAGATTTTTGAAACAGGCTGTCACTGTGTAGTGCAGGCTGGTTCGAATTCACTATGTAGCCCAGGCTGGCCTCGAACCCCCACGATGCACTTGCCTTAGGGATTGCAGGTGTACGCCACATGCCTCACTCTGAAACGAAATTTCTGATTTTAAATTTTTAAGAAGCCTCCATACTGATTTCCATGGTTCTTGTTGGAGTTTACGTTCACATCAGCGATGTAAATGGGTGTCTTTCCCTCTGTGGTCTCTCCAGAATTTGTTATTGTTTGATTTTGGGATAACAACTGTCCTTTCTAGAGTAAGTTAAACTCCCAGTCTTGTTTTAATTTGCATTTCTTTGATGATCAGAGAAGCTGAACAGGTATTTACTTATTTCATTTGTACTTCCTCTGAGAAGTGTATGTTTAAGTTGTGATTTTTTGATTTGGCCTTTTTGGGGGAGAGGCTTGATTTTTGAGGGGTTCTTCATTTATTCTAGACATGAGTCCTCTGTCTGAGGAATAGCTGGCAAAATTTTTCCCTGTTCTGTAAATTGTTTTTTCACTCTGTTGGTTGTTTTGTTTAGTGTGCAGACATCTTTTTTTTTTTTTTTTTTTAAATGTGCAGACGTCTTTAAATTTGATGCAATCCCATTTGCTGATTCTTGGTGTTTTTGTAGTGCTGGAGCTATGTGAATGTTATCTAGGGAGCCTGCTCCAGGAATCTGGCCTCTGCAGTCCTGGTTCCTTGGTGCAGGGTACGAGCCTCTCCTAAGACTTCATCTCCTCTAGGTAAAGGGCATGGACGAGCTTCAGGTTAGCGAGGGCCCTGCTGCCCTTTCTAGGCAACCCTTCTATTTGATTCGATCCAGTGGATTTGTGCCACCTGTTAACTTTCTGAATCTGGGTATGTTCCACCTCACAATACCTGCATTACCCTGTGGCTCTCCCCTGAACTTCTCAGGTACCACTGTCTCTAACTCTTCTCAGGTACCGCCGTCTCTAACTGGCTACACTGTAATAGCTCCGCAGCTGTTTTTCATTTTATACTGTAACTTGAACTATGTATGAAACAATAGTTCTTTTCAACACCGAATGCTTTCCATAAGTGAACATCTTCATTATTTCCTCTTTATTATTCCTCAGTAAAGCCTGTTGGTTCTTCCTTCACCCAATCCATACTGAGAATTTCCACTTTCTTTACTTTTTACAAGAACTTCTCTTTAAGCTTTGCGTGCTATAGTCACCTAAAAGGGAAGACACCCAACTGGCCCAGTCAGACTTTTGCAAGCTTTCTTAACTCCAACTGTTTGATTTGTCAGTCTCCCTGATACTAACAAGAAGAAAAGAAAAGAAGAAAAAGAAGGAAAACAAAACAAAAACCAACCAACCAAACAAAACCCCCCGAAGTATCTCTCTTCCACTCCAACTTCTTCTCAAGAGACCACATGGTCTCCTTGGGTTTGCTCACTTTTGTATTCTCTGAAGCGGAGGTGAACTGAGATCTAAGTCTCCTTTGATCCTTGGAAACCTCTTCACCCTTATGACTATAGTGCGGACACTGTTGACCACATTGTCTGCGTTGCACAATTTTTATGATCTAGATGCCACTCCATCTGCTCTTAGCTTTTAAACCACTTTCCCTTTCTTCTCTCTCCTTCCTAGTTCCTTTGTCTCTTGACAAATCTTAAATGCTGTCTATATTTCTGACTATATTTATTCTTTTTTCCAGTCTTGCAGTTCACCCTGAGCTATCTCATCCAATCTTTGGGCACAAGCATCAACATCTTCTGGGCAGGGACTGGGGGTTTAGCTCAGTGGCGTAAGTGCCTGTGTGGCAAAAGTGAGGTCATGAGTTCGATCCCCAGCACCAAAAAAACAAACAAACAAAAAAAAACAAAAAAAACAACATTTTCTGGGCAATTTCTGTCCTCCTCTTCTGCCTTTTCTGAGTACAAGGTCCGGAGATACAATCAAAGGTTAAACTGCTCTGGCTAGAACATATGAAACATCTCAAACTTTGTATATTCAAAAATAAAGCCATGAGCTGTCTGCAAAGCCTATCTTTTGATTTCTGTTTGAAAAAAACTATTGGTCAATGTTGTCATTGCTGCCAAATCCATTGCATCTTTTCTAAAATTTATTTTTTTACAAGCTGTGTGGTGATGGTGCGTGCCAGTGCTTAGGAGGCTGAAGCAGGGTGATTGGAGCAAGTTAGAGACCAGCCTGGTCTACAAAGTAGATGCAGCCAGCCTGAACTGCATATTGAAACCCTACCTCCAAATGACAAAGAAATATGTTTTTATTAAGTTTATTGGTACAATTTTGATATGCATAATGATCACATTCATTGTAGGGGACTTGCACCTATCCATGCTATAACTCAGTTAAACATCAGAATTTTTCAACTCTTTCCTCTACTTCACAGAAATATTCAGTCATTTGGGGGCATTTTCCCCCTAAGTCATCAGCAAATATTTGAGAATTGAAATTGATATGATATATAAAACATTTGACCTTTTGGAAGATATTGAGTTCTTAAAAAGTAAGAAAGACAGAAATTTTCACTGGTTATAGATCAATAAGAACACAGAATGACTGACTATAACATGGGATCCTAAACTAGAACCTAGGAAATCAAAAAGACACTACCGGAAGAAGTGATGAAATCACTAGTTTAATAAATAGTAATATGCCAGTGCTAATCTGTAGTTTTGATAGATTTTTCAGTGAGTGTGTATGTAAGGGGTTAAGATTAGGGAGAGCTGAGGGGGCTCTCCATACCTTAGAAAAATTTCTATAAATTCAATATTACTCCAAAACAAAGACTAAAATAACACAAACAAAAGCAAAACCCAACACAAAATCTCATGGGTCTCACTTCCTGTCCAGTGCCTCACTTCCTGTCCAGTCCTTCAGTAGCCCAGTCACGGAGACAGGGGAGCTGTATAACTGTCAAGGGCGGCAAGTGATTCTTGTACATTCCAGATGTTACTAAATCACTTGTGTGCAAGACAGCCGAACTCTGCCAAGGACATTTCCTTGATACAGGCTTTTAAGGATTTTATAGGAAGGACCGTAGATAGGCAGAAATGTTTTAAACCATTTCCATTAGGAATGTACTACTTGAAAAAAAAAAGTGATTCTGAATATAAGAAATCTAACTGGTATGTTGAATGGCTTTTCACACCAAGAATTGCATGGCATATATTTTATTTTTAAATACAGTGTACTGTATGTAGCTTTGGCACTTGGCAATGAGTTCAAAAGCTTATTCATTTTTGTGGGCCAGGAAATCATTTGCACATCTTCATTTTGCACTTTACTTGTTTTGATGAAAATCCAGAAGATTTTCATATAGTGTATGTGCGTTGACTGTCTACTTATGGCAGTAGATAGTAAAAATAGCAATGAACACCAACATTTGTTGAGATGTAGGAGAAAACTTTTAAACATGCGCTGGTTACAAAAGATGGAAATGAGGGCTGTGTGTGCACCCATATGCCACTGAGTCAAAATATCAGAAGACATTCAACATGGGAATCTTTTGGGAAGTACAGTTTTATAAAATCCAACTTGACGGGGTGAAGAGGTGATTGATTCATAGCAACAGTCACTGGTGGTCATAGCTGAATATACTGTTAGGAGATGGGGCCCTGTTGGAGGTGGGTCACGGGGCCAGGCCTTTGGAAAATACAGATATTTTTGGCACTGCTCTCCTGTTCTATGCTTCTGGCAGCTGTTAATTGAGCAGCTTTGATTTATTATCCCTTCGTCCATCTTTCTGCCTTGGAGCCAGCCAGCGTGAACCGAATCCTGTGAAATCAGGAGCCAAAGAAACCTCTCTTACTTTAAGTGCCGGTGTTGTTATTTTGTCTAGCAGAATGAAAAATGACTAATACATACACAAACATGCCAGACCCAGTACCTGCAAATTCCTCCTAGTAAGCCATGTTTATTTGCCACAGTTTTATTTGAACAGAATCAATGGAGACAGGACTATAGATTGACAAGTGACATAATAACGTGGAACAATGACGCTGCTGCTCAAATCTGATGTTTGACATATAACTAAACAATAGTCCTGCAGGACTCGGTATACCTGGAGGGAAATTTCAGGGCCTCACGTCCCAGAAGATGGATGTCCTAAAGCAGAGTAACTTACAGCAACTGCACAAACGACTTCCAGAGAATTCACTCAGATTTTCAGGTGGAAATAATCCTGCCACATTCATTAGGACCTCAGAGGTCAAACTCCACCCACGGATTAAGTTTCTTTTCTCTTTTCCACCCTGCGTGTTTATTAAAGTGCGCAGTCCGGTTTGGCTTCCGTGTCGCTCCCCATTTAGCTGTCAGGTCTATTTAGGTGTGCAGAGGCCGTTCCCACCGCGTCTACGATGTTCTGCTTGCCCCTTAGCATTCTCCTGAGATTTCACACAGCAGTGAGCTTGTCCTGTGCGCCTTCACAGGCCGGCTCCCCACCCAGCCTCCTCGGAGGCAGCGGCAGAGCTGTTAGACAGGAACACATCAGGAAAGCAGTTTTCTTTAGTCATTTGACTCTTGGTTTTTCCACTTAGAGCTTTAGAATAATGCACCTCCCTCATGAAGGCTTTCCTGAGGAAATGGGAGCATCAAAAGCTGTAAAAAATGGTAATGGTAGCTACGGAATTTTTCTGTGTGTTTTGGACTGTAACAGAGAAAATTCATTTGTTATCACATTATATTTGTGTGTGTGTGTGTGTGTGTGTGTGTGTGTGTGTGTATGTGTGTGTGTGTATAAATCAGGGCAGACCCTTTGACCTTTCAATAACTCTTATACAGTAGGCTGTTCCACATTCTCTGTTAGAAATAAACACAGAGGCTTGATTCTCTAAATGGCTTGTGCAAGGTATTAACCAACACTCCGAACCCCATTCAAGGTAAAGCATCTTCTCTCTCCCTTCTCCATCCAAGACTGCTCATGAAGCCAGGCTGCTGACATATGCTTGTACTTCTTTAAGCAGATGACTTCCCAGGGTGAAGGTGAAGCCAGAGGACACAGAGGTGGCAGTGGTGGGTTGAGTCATAGCCACCAAAAGCTAATCGTTAAATATCAGAAATACAGCGAGCTCTTCGTTACACTGTCAGTAGCTTGTAAAGCTGTGGTGGGTAGGGTTATACCACACAGACTAGAGCATGTTGCAAATTGGGGTTTGCTCTTCCTCTGGAGAGCTGTTTACCAATGAACTCCTTTGATAGAAAATGAATTTTCCCTGGGCTTTGGTGGCTTTGAATTTTCTAGCTTTGGGTAAAAATTCTCCTGGCTCCTCCTCAACATGAGGAGTCAGGAGACCTATCCTCAGGTACCTTTGTGTCTCCAGTTCTTGTGATATGACAGGCTATGCCTCTTGTCCTTTGAGTGGTGACTCCTACTCCTCCATCAGCGGTTCCCTGTAGATGATCAGTCCTACAGACCCTGTTATTTGGGGTCTCTTGTGCAGCAAGCTGGATTCTGTGTTATATAACCACAAAGCAACTTTCCTATTCTATTAGTTTTCTACTGTGGCATAAAAATTTCTCTAACCTTAATGACTTAACGCATATTCATTATCTCAGTTTCTGCTGTTCAGATTCTTTTGTTCGGGGTCAAACAACACTACAATCAAAGGGTCAGACGAACTGCATTCCTTTCTGGAACTTGGAGTCCTTGTCTTTGGGGTATGCAGTTCTGGCCAAATGTGCGACTGAGGTCCTTGTTTTTTTGCTGGCTGTTAGCTGATGACTCTTGTCAGCTCCTAGAGGTCACTTGTGGTCCTTGCTATGCATTCATTTCACAAACCCTTTAATAGTATAGCAGTTTCCTTTTTCAAACACAGGAGAATATCTGGCTCATTAAGATAGAGTGCAATGTAATGTGATATATTGTAATGGAATGGTGGAATTATCTATCTTACTGTATTTTCCTAATCAAGGGAGTAACATGTCTTTCTTCTCTTTTCTCTCTCTTTATTAGAGTATAGCATAATCAAGGCAGTGATGTCCAATTGCATTTGTCACATTCCATTGGCTACAAGCAAGTCACAGGTTTCCCCATACCCAGCTGGACCAGACTGAACAGATAGATACATGATTTATTGGACGTCACCTTGGCTATGTCCGCCATACTTAACCACAGGTATTACGTCTAATCCTTGAGTTTCAGAGACTTGTAGCCCACTTGTGGTGTGGGAGGCGGTTTCTTTCCAAAACAGCCTCAAATTTCTGTGTGTACTGCCAGAGCAGCCTGTTGGCTTCAGTTTTGCTGGGTTTCTTGGGCAGCAGTTCAGCTCACGTCCACTGTGTTCTCATTGGATCTACTGCATGCAGACCCCGCTGGTGTTCACTTTGAGGTCCAATGTCTTCAGACGTCAGGCAAAGAAACGGAAAGTGATATTGTATTCCTAACCTCAGGGTACACAATGATTGGTGACCACAGCGTCTGTTCCTCCAAAGAATTCTTGAAGGTTTCCTCTCACGTTCTAACTTCTGTGTACAAACCTGATCCTCCCAGGGGACTCACAAGTCACTACCCTCTTTAGCTTCCACAGACCAGGGGCCACTCCTACATGTGACTTTTGGCTTTATCCTCATTATTAGTGAAACAGGTTGCTCCATGGTACACTGTGAAATTGGCTCTACCTTCCCATTAGAAATGAATGGATTACTGTGCAAAGTTCATAGTGAAGTATAGCAGCACGTGTAGAATAAAAATGTGTGAGTTACTAAGGAGAATAGAAGCACCAGAGCAGGTGCACTAAGGGCAGGGCAGGTTTACTATTCTGCTTTATAATCCTTTTAGCACTATTTAATTTTTAAACATATTGACCTGTACTCTCTGGATTTCAAAGTTACATATCCAAAGAGTCATTATTGTCTTAGGTCTTTTTTCATCATTTTTTATTAGTGCATATTTGCAGTAGATTATGTTAACATTCCTTATGGGGCATTGGTATAGGTATAAACATCATTTTATTACTTTTTTCATCCCTCCATCTCTATCTCTTGATCTCCTTTTCACTTGAGAAAGATCTATTGTGCTGCTTCCTGTTATCTATCATCTATTCTGCTTTTTATGTATACTTGAGGTTTCTCGTATAAGAACAACCCTGCTATAGTTAAGCTTGTGTGTCTGATTTATCGCACTTAGCATTAGTGTGTCTCACTTGGCTTCTGTTTCATATTCTACTATAGGGATGACACAGGAAGTGTTACGTTTAAAGTTGCAGTTTACTCACCTGCCAAGTGAGAACCAAAAATGCTTTAAAAACTAAGAGGTGAAACTCTTGGTAAAATGTTAGAGACCTTAAGGTAACAAACTTTAATGTATTAGTCATCAAAGCTTCTAAACACTGAATCAAATACCCTTTATCTCAGTTTCTGTGGTTCAGACCTGCTGGCTGTTCTGCCCAAGGTCCCATAACACTGCCCTTAAGAGATCAGATGTGCTACTTGCAAAGTAATGATGTCGGCTTAGATGGAAATGTATTTGTTGAACGTAAACTACACCGATTACTTGTATTTAACATGATTGATGTTGGATGTTGATTGCATGTTTGACATTTGCGGAAATTAACTATAACTCTAGTAGACATACTAGAATATTCTGTCTAAAACACACCCTCATCTTCTTCATTATTCTAATCTTATGCATCAGTGTGCTAGACATATTGGTACACAAGGCACTGTAAACCATGCAACCGAGGGAACAAAAGCAAATGCTGAAAGACTGAAACCAGCATTCCCAGCTTGGAACAGTGTCACAGGCCAGTGTCACAGAAGGAAGTCAGTTTCCATGCTCACAGGATCAGGCCAAAGGCACAAGCAAGGACAGTCCCTGTCACTGGCAGCTAAAGAAGCCACTCAGGGTCCTGGCTTGAGGGGTTTGGTGCTTAAGGGATTCTTTTGAGCTGAACTTTTCCATACTTGCTAGGCTAGGCCAGTTCATACCACTTGCATTAACAAATTTTTATTGAATGTATTTGAGATTCTTAAAATGTTAAAGGATACAACCAGTAAAATGATTAGTGCAGTGGGGTAAATTAATATAGCTATCAACTCACTCAGTTACTCTGTTAGCTTTCTGTCACTGTGAAAAATATTTGAGAAAAATCAATGTAATGAAAGATATATTCGACCTCACAGTTTCAGAAGGGTCAGTCTATGGCTTATGGGCTCGATTGCTTTTGGGTCTGAGGTGAGGCTGAACATCATGGCAGTGAGAGTGTATGACAGAGAAAAACTGTCACTTCATGGTGGCTGGAAGAGAGAGAGAGAGAGAGAGAGAGAGAGAGAGAGAGAGAGAGAGAGAGAGAGCAGGAGTCCAGGGACAAAATACACCCACCAAAGACACACCCCACTGACCTGCTTCCTCCTCATAGGTCCCACCTCCCAGAGTTTTAACCACCTCCCCACAGCCCATTAAATTATGCATCTATCAATGGATTAATCCATCGACGAGGTCAGAGTCCTTGCTATCTGACCATGTCCCAGAAGCCACACCTTGAAACACTGTTACATTGGAAACTCAGACACATGCACAATGGGGAGCCTTTCAGTTCCAAATCATAACAGTTACTGTGTGTGTGTGTGTGTGTGTGTGTGTGTGTGTGTGTGTATAATAGCTCAGGTCTACTTACTCAAAATTTCCCAAGACAATACAATTTTATTTACTGTAGTCAAGTTGTACCCTAGATTTCTGACTTGTTCATCTCATATTACTGCTACTGTGTGCATGTATCTAAACTAAAGAAGGTCTTGGTTCTCTATCTTTAGGTGTTTCACTAACTCGTGCTTAGAAGCCTCATTTGCTGCTGTGTGCATACACCCTGGGTTCCTGGAGGCAGGATTGGGGTTACTCTGAGAATTGACATTTGATAGTTGGATGTCTCTAACCTTCCGTAGTACCAGGACGCAGGACTCAGGCCTTGTTAGATTTTTTTTTCTGAGGTTGGCAGTGTCCTGAAAACATGTTCTTAGCTCATTTGTAAACCTAACCTGTCATTAATGCTATCAGTGAGTGCCTCGTTCTAACATTCTTCACGTTGACTTCCTAGCTTCTGCTATAGACGAAAAGAAGGACAACTGAAGTCAGGGCCAGTCTCTGGAGTACGGGCTTCTCCATTACCTACAGATTAGCTGGCCGATCACTGTTTAGGGTGGGCATTCTGCTTAGGACAACAGCAACAACAACAAGGCTCTACTTACATGAATGCACCTATGCTGAAATATTTTTAAAACAAAACACGGATGTCATAACAATACCCATCTGTTAGATTCTATGCAGTCACATTTTCTACTAAATATCAGTTTCCTTGGAGCAGGAAAGCATGTATTTGAAAACAAAGCACTTGAGGGAATGCCATTACATAAATCTCTCACACCGGGCCTTGTTTTAGCTGTGGACCAAGGAGGAACATAAATTTTGCTGTTGTACTTCGTTCTTTTTCCATTTCTGAAATAAACTTGGCAAGAAGACCGAAGGCTCCTGGTCATCCCTAAGCTGTTTCAAACCATTGGAAACTATCATTTTTTTTCCCCTCAGTGGCATTTGCAGAAAATTGATGTCTCATATGTGGTATTGGTCTGAGCATGGTGTCATCTTTCAAGGAGAGTTATGTTCTTTATCTTATGACTGCTGTCTCAGGTGGACTCCAAAGAAACCTCTCTCTCTCTCTCTCTCTCTCTCTGTCTGTCTCGGTCTCTCTCTTCTCTTTCTCTGCATCTCTTTCTTTCTGCATCTCCTTCTCTATATTTGTCTCTCTCCCATTCCGTCCCTCTTTCTCTATGGTTTACCTTCTCTCTCATATTTTCTACATTGTTATTTAAAAAGATTCTCCTGGCAAGATAATTCACTTTCAGAGTCTTTCTAACACCACCACTGAGCTACTTCTACAAAGGAAGCTGGTTAAGTTTCCTTTGTTCTCTGTCAAAGGTGTAGCAGCTTCTATGGTTTCTACTGCATGTTTTAGATGTCCCAAATGTACAGGTTATGCCTTGACCAATAGCTTTACATCTTAAGGTGGCATCACCCCTTGCTGCATGCGCTGGAACTTTTCTTTGGGTTTTTATTTATTTCCTCCAAGTGTCATGGATTGTTCTTAGTGCTAGCTCTGAGACACTCAGATTGCCTTTGGTCACTTATTTAATCTTTCATTCATTCATTAAATATTTACTCATTACTTTTTCTCAAGAGGAAGAAAATAAACACAAAAATGAGGGGAATGCATCCTCTAACCATGATGAGATACTTGATAATGGCTTTTTAGTAGTAATGCTTGGACATTTCTAGGGTCCTACAGAACTGACCATCTGGGGAATGATACAGTAATTCCACTTTAAGAAACCATGGGTTAAAACTATATACCTGAAGGCTAGAATTAACCTTCTTCTTCCTTTCCCCCCCTGCTTCCTTTCTTTTCTTTTACAAATCTGATTTCAGAGGTGGACTGACAACTCAATTGAATCAAGAGTTCTGTGGTGGTACTAACTCAAAATGAGTTATATGCAGAGTAGCTAAAATGTACTTGTGAAAAATTCCTGAAGACAGTGCAATTTTATTAACTGTAGTCATGCTGCACATTGGATTGCTAACCTGTTCATCCTACGTATCTGCTACAACTAAATAGGAACAGGGGAGACTTTGAACCTAGACAACATAGCTCACTGAGTGACTAAGGAGCAGAAAGATAGTGAGATCTGGCAGCTCACCATATCTCTGTGTTGCACATTTAGACAAAAAGGAAAGATGACATCAGAGAGCAGATATAGCGTGTACTGATATACAGCCCCTCACTGTTCTCAGCATGTAACAGGCATTTAGTAAATAAGCACTTGTTTGCTGAAGTAGCATTTGATCAAATTGCCCCCTAATGCATCTTTGTCTGATTCTGTGGAATTTGTGAGCTTTCTGGGCACAAGCTTGGCATGGGTTTCTGAGCTGAGTACCCATACAGGTAAGTCTTCTAATCCCCAGTAAAATAATGCATGACATAAATATTCACTACATTTAAGATTTAAGTAAGTATTGAGTGTCTGCCCTCTAACACATATCCACAAATAATCTTGGTTTGTTCCTTGGAGATGAGCTGGATGGTTTAGTGAGTACGCAATATTCTTTCTCTTTTGCTTGTATAGACTGGGTCTAACTTGAAAATAAATGTTTAGTTAAGATAGTCTCCAGTATGGCCTTTCTTTAAAGCACAAGATGCTAATTTAAGCATAGTTTTCCTGGGGATGGATTCAGTCTTGATGTGGGTGGAGCAGAATTCCCAAAGAGAAGCTCCTTTTTTGTTCACTACTTGGTTGCATGCATGCCTCTTAGGATTTGTTCACTGTTCAGCAAGTCAGAAATTGGCATAATAAATACATGGGTCAATGGAGAATGGATTGTATTTTTCTCTTTAGCATAGCAAATTGAGGTGTTTTCAATTGATGAGTTAATTTAGGTCAGCATTCAGCACTATGGCTGCTCATATTAACTTGTACAAATGACTTGGGGTATTTGTGATGATAGACTAATGAATGTGCTTATCAAATGTGCCCATTACCTTTCTCCTGCAGTTACCTGCTCAGGTGGTGAATAGGTAAAGTGACTTATCCAGAACCAGTGGGAGGATGGGATTTGTAGTAAAATCTTGTCTCTTATTTAGCTGTAAAGTTGGGCAACTATCTCTCACTCTCCAAGAATTAATTCTTATCTATAACAGTGTGACATAAGGAGTTGAGTGAAATTTTTCCCTAGTGTCACAAACTTGTAAGTAAGACACCAAATGTACTCCAAATTCTAACCTCTAAGAACTGCACCTACGGGAGCCTACAGTCTCTGGGGTGGGGGGATTCTGAGCAGTATTACATCAGCAGACTCAGCCTTTCCATCCACCACCCCTCACCTCACTGACATAAAGAAATGGGATGAGAAGCCATTGATGGAGTCAGGTGTTCACTTTCTCTCTGTGTTCTATCTGCTGAGGGCAAGAGACAGAGGCCCAAGATACCCATTCTGAAGTTGAGGATGGTTAAACAAGGACTCACAGCCACTTCACTGGATGTTTGAATGTCTGGTTAGTTAGCAGTACTACAAAACTGTTTCTGAGCTGCTCAGTACTGTGTGTGTGTGTGTGTGTGTGTGTGTGTGTGTGTATACACAAGTGCATGTAGGTGCACTCGCATATCAGAGAGGAAACCACCAAGTGGAGAGATGAACAGGATTTTTCACTGACCTCATCCTCAATGCTGACACCATGTCCCTCTTTAAGAGGTGCTCACGTGGCTCTCACATGGCTGTCATTGTTGCAGACACAGCAGTGGGTCATAGTGGTTATATGTGGATTGGAGGCATTCAGCTAATTAAGGGAGAGGCAGAGAGAGATCCGACTCTAATACCCTTGCTTCCTATTAAAGCAAAACTACACCTAACTCAGAATGTCAAAAACAAGGAACAGAGGCTCAATCACAAGTGGCTACCTAAGCAGGAGTTAAACTGTCTTCAACTTAATAGTCCAAATAAGATAATTTGTTGAACTGGAACCAATCAATTTCTTTGCTCTGTGTCTTGGTTATTTTTCTCTCATTGCTGGGACAAAATACCCAACACCCAAAATGAAGCAAAGAAAGGTTTATTTAGCTCACTGTTTGTGGAGGTTTCAGTCTATAATCAGTTGGCTCCAAGGCAGGGTGGCACCGCACCAGGGCAAAACTTCAAGGCAGCAGCCGGCAAAAGCAACCCGAGCAAAGGAGAGGGAAGAGCAAGCCTCTTTTCCTCCCTTACATATGCAGTCCACCCCCCATCCAGGGTGGGTGTAGCACTCACAAAATCTCCTTGCCCTCCTCTTCATGAAACAAAGATATTTATAAAGTAAGAACCCTGGCTCCCTGCTGAGTCTCTTAGTGAAACTTCTAAACTTCTCAAGTTGACCCAGTATCAGCAATAACAATCCACCCCTTGTCAACTTGGCAACCAGACACACTTCTTTAAACAGGTCTCCAGACACAAAAACATGCTTATTTTTTTTTTTTTTATCATTTTACAACTTGAACATTATAATACAGGTTTAGCAGTCCTTAAGAACCAGCATTAAGTCTATCAACATCATATTACATTAGAATCAAAACATTTTATCCTTGCCTCCTCCAAAGACTCATGCACATCCCTTTATTCAATAGGCATTTTGTCCACCTGCAAGAGTTGCCAAAGTCCTAACAGTTTCAGCATTGTTGAAAAGTTCAAGTCTCATGTCTTCTCTGAGATGTAAGGCAAACCTGAGCTGTAAACTCCTGTACAAATGAAAACAAAGTTAAACACTTCCAACATGCAATGGCACAAGATAAACATTCCCATTCCTAAAGGTACAAACAGGATGCAATGCACTGGGACCAAAGCAAATCCAAAATCCAGCAGGGAAAATGTTAAGTCCTACAATTGCATGTCCAGCATCTGAAGCAACCTTTGGCAAATTGAGTGCTCCAAAGGACTTGTGTGGTTCCACTCCTGTGACACTTCCAGTGGTTGTAGTTCCCACAGCTTCTCCCTTAGGCCTGCTTTGATCTTTTCTTGCAGCTTTCATTAGATGATCCACATTTCTGGATTTTTCCAGACTTTTGGGGTCTCCACTGCACTTTTGACTTCACGCACATAGTTTCACACATTGCCCTCTCAGGGGCACATTGCCTGGCCTCCCAGGCCTTCTGAAATTGGAGTGGAAGCCTTTTAAAAACCTCAGAACTCTTGTATTCTGTATGCACCTAAAACCAGCACCATATGGATGAAGCCGAGGTCTGCTGCCAGCTGGAGCAGTAGCCAGGCTTTCTCCTCTCTTTTGGCTGTAGGGGTTGAGTGTCTGGATTGCTTGGCACTCTGAATCCAGTTCTGAGAAACAAATTTTCCATGCTGACACCATTCTGGAACATTGTACTCTGCAGCTTTCTCCTGAAAGCAAGGTCTTTCACTTTTGCAGCTTTGAGGCTGCAAAGGTTCAAGACTTACTGCTTTTTGTGATAGCTTCAGGTCATCTTTTTTATTTTCCTGTTCTTTTTCAACCCTTGAGATTTCCTCAGCTCTGTTTTTGCAGTCCACAACTTTATTGAAGCTTCCTTTCTGGCCAGATTTACAGTGTTTTAAATCATCCTTTTTGCTCTTGATTTGCAACACAAATCTAGCTAAAATCCCTTGATAACAACCATGCCACAGCCTCAACATTTGACTGCTTTGAAATTTCTTCTGCCAGATTAATCTTAGTCTGCCCTTAATCTTAGTCTCAAGAAAAGTCTCTGGACATGAGCAAAATACAGACAAACTTTCTGCCAAGCCATAACATACATCAACTGGAGTCCAATAACCACTGCAGTCCTTCCCAGAAGAAACCAAGCCTGGTCTTTACTGGTTTTCTGGTCTTCTGAGCTCTGACCGGAATCATCCATACAGAACAACTTAAGGAGTTCTAGCTCTAGGCTGACAGGCAACATCTCCAAACCTTTCCAAACTCTTCCCACAAGCCATTTCCAAAAACTCTTGAACCACATGGCCAGGTACAGTCACAGCAATGATCCCAACTCCACTGGTACAAGATTCTGTCTCAGTTACTTTTCTTTCATTATTGGGACAAAATATCAGCCAAAATGAAGCAAGGAAAGGTTTACTTAGCTTACAGTTTGTGGAGGTTTCAGTCCATATCAGCTGGCTCCAAGGCAGGGTGGTATGGCACAGGGGCAACACTTCAAGGCAGCAGACAGCAAAAGCAACCTGAGCAAAGGGTGGGAAGAGCAAGCCTCTTTTCCTCCCTTATGTTGTACACAGGCCATCCTCCCTCCAGCATGAGTGTAGCACTTACAAAATCCTGTCCTCCTCTTGCATAGGATGAGGATATCTATAAAGTAAGAATGCTGGGTCCATGCTGAGTCTCTTAGTTAAACTAAACTTCTTAAGTTGACATAGCATATCAACCATAACACTCTGTTTTCAGGTTGATCTTATAAAATCTTTCCCTTATGCCTGTTCCTCAGGTAACCATTCATGAATTGATGTCTGTTTAAATAAACTGTAAGTTTTTCTAGCACTAGGGATTGAAGCCAGATCCTTCACTGAACTGCATCCTCAGTCCTTTTTACATTTTGTATTTTTGAGTCAGAATCTCATCAAATTGCCTGAGATAGGCTTGATTTCATATTCTTTCTTCCTCAGCCTCTCAGGGTGCTGGGATTACAGACATGAGCCACGACTTCCAGCTTCTTTAAACATTGTAATGTGCCATAGTTTATCCTTTACTGGGCTTAGTTGTCTCTAGAAGAAACCCCTTGTGAAAGGTAAAAGACTGTGACCCAGGGAGATTGAACAAGATGGTGGACTGGTAGGTAGCAGGAGAGAGAGACCCTCTCTGAGAGAGACAGCTCAAATGCCAGAATAAAACACCCTGGAGAGACCCAAACAGATAGAGATGGACTCTCACAACCCAGGGAAAAACTAAAGCGCAAAAAACCACTTGAATATGAGGTCCTGGGACTACCATCAGAGAAGCTAAGATCAGCGAGCATGGCGCCCTCCTTGAGCCGCCTGAATGCCTGCCCGACCTGAATAAGCAATCCGCACCGTAGCGACTGGCTTGAGCCGCTGGAGTGCAGAGCTGAACAGCCCTGCATCCAGCTCCCCCGGACCGGCCCTGCTCTCGACCCACCCGGAGGCACCATGAATTCCCACTGCAGCCGCGCTGAAGTCAGAGGTCGGGGAGTCCTGCAGTTCTCTGGATGGGCATCGGCACGTGGTGAGTGGTGGGAATGGGACCCTCCCACAGGAAAGGGGAAACCAACTGGACGACATGTTGGATTTGGGCAGGACAGCCCTAACTCCATAAGGAAGTGGCTTCAGCACCAGCTCCCCTTGCCGAGCAGATTGGTGGAATCTGCTTGGATTAGGCCGCCCCTGGCAGGGAGACAGTGAGTCGCTACAATAATACTTCCCTGAGATCAGTGCACGCTGACACAGTGAAGGCCTGCAGGGGTTGACTGGCCCGGAGGGGAGGAGCTAGCGCACACTGCCCGTGGGTGAACTCTAATCTCTGATAACCTATTGAAGAGGGCTAAAGCTCCTAGCCTGCGCCCTCTAGAGGAACTTTAACCAACAAGAAAAGGGTCTGGGCATTACACTGTACACTTGTATGGAAGGAACCAAAAACATGTTGAAAGGGAGAAATAAGAAACAACTCCCAGCCCCCAACCCTGAGAACATTGATCCAGGAGAGGTAAATACAAAAGAGATTGAGGGCAGCAATAATGCAACATCAAACACAGCATTGGCGGACATAAAGAGATATCTTCAGGACCTTGTAAGCGGGACCAAAACTGAAATATTAATTCAAATTAAACAAGAGATAAGTAGATTAATAAAAGAAGGGCTGGGCACCTCTCAAGAAGGCACAGACAGAAGAATGGAGGAACAAAAATGGAGAGAAAAATTTAATGAAGAATTCAGGAAAAACCTAGAATTCATGAAAC
>PVJX010033403.1:9647-19794 GCA_004027295.1 Dolichotis patagonum | reverse complement strand
GCTCCCCCAACTTCCCCTCCCTTATCTACTTGATTATTATTTATGGTGAAATTATTCATTTGTTACATGTTAATGGTTTCTCTGTCCTCCAGCTGGGTTCTAAACTTCTTGCACCATTAAGCTCCCGGGGTCACAACCCAATAAATGGTGTCATCCTTAACATATCTGTGCTAACTAAAAAGACTTTATATTTCACTTTTTTTAGTCATGTCCGGAGCCGGGCATGGTGTTGCCCACTTGTAAGCCCAGCTACTTAGGAGGCCGAAGCAAGATGATCCCAAGTTCTAGACCAGCCTGGGCATCTTAGTGACTTACTGAGAAATAATAATAATTTAAATTGGGTTGGGGATGGAGCTCAGTGTGAAGGCCCTGGGTTCAATCCCCAGTACCACACACACATACGTGTGCGCGCGCGCGCACACACACACACAAGCGTCTGAGGAGAAAGATAAAGTGTAAATATAACACTGCATACCAAGGAAATGGTCAGCTAGCCGCAGTGCTGAAAATATTGAGTGTTGTGCAGGCCAGAGGGGAGAGCCAACTTTCGCCCTGACAAAGACACCTTTGATTATTTTCCTGCATTAAAGGAAAATGCTGGCTGCACTTGTGGCGTAGGCCGGTAATCCCACTACTTTAGGAGGCTGAAGCAGGGGAATCACAAGTTCAAGCCCAGCCTGGGCAATTTAGTGACATAGTGAGACTCTATTTCAAAATCTAAAACATAAGAAGGGCTGAAGATGCAGCTCAGTGTGAAGCTCCGGCTCCAGTCTTCACTGCTGCAGCAAGCAAGCAGAAAGCAGTTGAGTGTGGTGGCCCACACCTGCGATCCCAGCGCTCGGCAGGAGGAGCCAAAGTTCAAGGCCAGCCTGGGCAACTCAACAAGACTCTGTCTCAAAATAACAAATAAAAGGGGCAGGGATTACAGAAATGTAAATTGAAGCAATACTGAGATTCCATCTTCCTCCAGAAATGCTAGCAAGGCTGGAGCGGGGGTGGGTGCAGCCCTTTACATTAGTGGTGGGAATGTAACTTGTGCAACCGCTATGGCAATCAGTATGAAGATTTCTCAAAAAGCCAAAAATAAAAACTGCATTTGGCCTAGCTGCTCCCCTTCTAGATATCTTCCCAAAGGAGTTAAAGGTACCATATTACAGTGACACATGCACAACCGTGTTTAAAACAGCACAATTCATAATAGCTAAACCTTGGAAGTGTGTTATAGGTTCATCAACAGATGAATGAACTAGGAAATGTTATTTACACACAGTGGAATAACACTATGCCATAAAGAAGGATATATGTCAGCCATTTGTAGGAAAGTGGATGGACCTTGAAATTATAATGGGTTTTTTTTCTGAGACCATAATGTTGAGTGGAATAAATCAGACATAGAAGCTTAAATATTGCATGGTTTCTCTCATATAAGAAACCCAAAGTATAAATAATTTAAAGCACAAAATATCCAGGTATGGTGGTGCATGCCTGTAATTGAAGCACTCCGGAGGCTGAGGCAGGAGGAATGCCACGAGTTCAAGGCCAGCCTGGGCTACATAGTGAGACCCTGTCTCAAAAAATAAATAAAAAATTTAAAAAGGCAAAATAAAGGATGGACTGTAGGAAACAAGGTGATAGATGATTTGCTAATGAGAAGGGACCTAGAGATGGAAAAGGCAAAGGAAGCGAGGGGAAGGAAAAAGAATCAAGCCGTGTTATGTTCATGTACCAACTCCCCACGCCTATGAATGTGAACTGATAAAAAATTTTAAAAAGCAAAAATAAAAAGGGCTGGGGATGTAGCTCAGTAGCAGAGCATCCCTGGGTTCAAATCCTAATGCCACCAACAAACACAGACACCATGCTGGGGCTTCCATGGCATTGTGAGGGCCCGGAGTCCAGCCTCACAGCCACTACTTCTCCTATGGCCTCGCAGGACACCAGCCCCCAAAGTTCTGAGCCCCAGGGCTGGGTCAGGGCCAGCGATGCTGGAGACTCTGGAGGGATCCTGCTGAGAAAACCAGCAAAGAAAGGGGACGTAAACCAAGCACTGACACTCACACCTATAACCCTAGCACTCTCAGTGGCTGGGACAGGAAGACTGCACATTCAGTCTCAACCTGGGAAACCTAGCAACTTAGTGAGGCGAAATCTCAAAGTTGTTTTAAAAAGGGCTGACAGTGTGGCTCAGAGCTCAGTGTGAAGTCCTTGGGCTCACTTTCTGGTACCACCAAAAACACATAAATAAAGAAATGGCAGGAGGTGCCCACGGGAGAGGGGAGCACAGGCAGAGTGAGGAATGGTGGGGTGCCTGTGTGCCGACAGGAACAATCTTGTACAAATGGGGAAACTGACCATGTGCAGGGAGGGTAGGGGTGGAACCTAATACGGAAGTGGGGCACCAGCGGTCGGGGGATCTGCAGCTGTCTTCACAGCTTGTATTGTGACTCATAAGAGGCAGCAAGCTTTGGGCCTGGTTCCACTCGGCTGACCCGAGGACATCCTGGAGCCCAGGGGAGGGCAGCATGGCAGGGTACAGCCGAGGATGGCCAGGAGCAGATGACACTTGAGCTGCTCGGGGTGGGGCTGGGTGTGAGCAGCCAGGGCTGGCACAGCAGAGACCCGGCAGCTGCGGGAAGAGTGTGACAATGACCTGGCCAGCTGCGTGTGTGCAGGTGGCTCTGGTGGAGTCAGAGCCAGGAAGTGGCAGAGCTGGCAGAGGCAGGCACAGCTGCTGGAAGCTTCCAAAAGCTTAAGGCCGCTGAGGATTGTGGGCTGTGGCTGCCGGCAGAGCGCGGAAGGAGCCATGCTGATGTGGAACGAGCCACACCTTGGGACACATGCAGTGTCATGGAATCGTGCGTGTACACACATGGACACTCACACACAGGTTCACACTCACACCTTTCCACTTTGACCTGCAGTGCCGTCCCGTTTTGGTCTCCCCTTCCTCCTCGGGTCCCTCCACCCCACACCTGTCCTCACTTGGGTCTCACTTACTGCAGCGGGGAGAGGCCTTGGTGCTGGCTGGGTCTCCGCAGTCTCACCTCTGCAGAGGGGAGAAACCCCAGGTGAGGGAGGGAGGCCAGGAGGGCAGGAGCCTTAGGTCTGGAGCCCCTGCACCCCCTCTGCGTCCCCAGGACGCTGGGGCCCACTGTCCCAGCCTCACTCCTCGGACTTTCATCCTAGCGGGGCCTTCCCTCCCTCTCACTCTGCAGAACAGAGTTCTGCTTATTCAGATGGGGAAACTGAGGCCCAGAGCAGCACAATCTGCCCAAGGTCAGCAGGGCAAGGGACGGCAGGGAAGGGTGACTTACCTTCCCCGGGGGGCTTTGAGTCCCAGTGTGGGTGGCAAGAGGGACATGGCTGCGTTTTCCTCAGCCGGTGTCATGGGCATTGGGCACACTGCCCCCCGGTAGCTGCGCTCACGGCCCCCCTCAGCGGGCTCGGGTGGAGCCTCCCATGGGTCGCCAGCCTCCCCGCGGGGGTCATCTCCAAGGGGCTGCACACGGCTGTCCAGGGCGCAGCAAGGTTCTGTCAGACGCACGGTGTCCAAGCCATTTTCTGCCTGCTGACCTGGTGACTGACACTCGGGGTCCTGCCAAGCACACAGACACCAGGGGAATCCCATCCCGGTCCCAGTGAACCTCAGAACTCACCGGGAGACCAGAGATCCCACGCTCGCCGCTGCCACAGCGCAGGCGCTGCAGGCATCACGCGACCGAGGGCTCCCTGCGCCCCTCGAGCAGTGTGGGTCCCCTCTGGTGAGGGATGAGGAATCAAGGCTCAGAGAAGTCACCCTGGGAGGAGGAGTGGGCAACTGGAAAACCAGGAAGGTACCCCTCACACCCTGCGTCTTGGCAGTACTGAAGATTGAACCCACAGCCCCTGCACTGAGCTACATCCTCAACCTGTTCACATTTTTTGGTTTCAAGACAGGGCTCTTATTAAATTGCTAAACTGGGCTTGACATTTCGATCCTCCCGCCTCAGTGTCCCAGAGTGCTGAGATTTCAGAAGATCCCATTGTGGATTTCCCAAGATTCTCTTCCATGATTTTTTTTTCTGTTTTGTACCAGGGATCGAACTCACAACCTTGCCCTTGCCAGGCAGGCTGAGCTAAATCCCCGGCCCTCTGTGTATTCTTTTAACAAGGGTATTTTTACACTAAACCATACAAGACTTGTGATAAAACTACTGTAATCAAAGCCATGTGGGATCAGCATAAAGACAGATTAAATAAATAAATAAATAAATAAATAAATGGAACAAAACAGAGGTCACAGGGGCTGGAGGTACAGCTCAGTAGTAGAGCACTTGCCTAGCATTTGTGAGGCTCTGGGTTCCATCCCCAGCACCACAAAAAAATTAAATAGGGAAGGAGATTCTAAACATGGACTTACAGAGATGTAGTTAACTTGAGTTTTGACTGAGGTACAAATTCACTGAGAAAAGTTTACTCTTCAGCAAACGGTGCCAGAATGATTGTAGACACACATGCTAAAAAAAGAACTTTGGGGCTGGGGATTTAGCTCAGCAGTGTAAGCGCCTGCTTGGCAAGTGCAAAGACGAAAGTTCAATCCTTGGTACCAAAAAAAAAAAAAAAAATGTCTTCCTGAAAAAGAACTTTGATAAAAATTCCTGACCTACATGAAAATTGATTTAAGATGGAGCATAAAACTAAATCTTTTCTCTTTCTTTCTTTCTTTTTGTTTTAGATAGGGTCTCACTACATAGTGCAGGCTGGCCTTGAACTTGCCTATGTAGCCCAGGCTGGCCTCGAATTCACAGAATCATCTTGCCTCAGCCTCCCAAGTGCTGATTTACAGACATGCACTGTCATGCCTGGCGAAACCTAAATCTTAAATCTACAATTATAACACTTCTTAAACAAAATAGGAGAAAATCCTATGTGAATTTGAGTTAAGCAAAAATTTCTAAACTGTAACATAACATCAAAAATTGGAAGCCAGGCAAAGTGGCACATGCCTGTAATCCCTGCACTCAGAAGGCTGAGGCAGGAGGACTGCTGTGAGTTCAAGGTCAACCTGAACACTGAGACCCTGTCTCAAAAACACACAAAAGCAAAACAACAAATAAGAGAAAGGTACGTGGGTTCAAGTGAAGCACCAGCCTGCCCCACTCAGAAGTAAACTTTCTGAGAGTCAAAGGGGAGGAGCCTGTGTTGCCAGAATTCGCAGCATAAGCTGGGGAGCAGCCCTGCCATTTGGCACCTCACTATCGGCTCAGTGTTCTGGGCCCTACTTAAAAATAAAAAATCACCTCGTGTTATAAGGATGGTTTTCCTGACTGAACACATGTAGTACCTTTACCTCGGAAACAAATATGTGGAGCAGATTTGCATTGTACCCAGTTAATTGTCAGGTTCTTGACTCTTCAGGGTTTTTCTTGCTGAAAGATACCCCTGAGGTGCTGGGTAGATGTGTACCCAAATGGCCAAATATTTATAAAATATTTACACTGGCTTGACGATCCTGTAAATCACCACGAGGAAAAGATGTGTCAAAATAGATGAAAGTCACTGTAGTTAAATAACTGGAAGTCAGTTAAATAAGCTGCTTAAAGCACCTATTGTGGAAAAAAAATTTGAGAATTTCTGTTCCTTGAAAGCCAGTGTTAAAATAATGAAAAAGGGGCCACGGATATAGCTCAGTGGCACAGCGCCTGCCTGGCAAGTGTAAAGTCCCGAGTTCAATTCCCGGTAGCAAGAAAATAAATAAATAAAGTGGAAAAGACAAGTCACAGGTTGGGAGGAAATATTGAAGTCAAATATCTCATAAATCACTCCTATTCAGAATAGGTTAAGAGGCTCCAAAACTCAAAAAATAAGAAAAGAACTCAAAAAAGGGATGTTGGGGGCCCTGGGTGCAGTGCTGCTCACCTATAATCCCAGCTCTGTAAGAGTGGTTGAGACAGGAGGATCACAAGTTCAAGCCCCGCCAGGGCAACACTGTAGCCTGTCTGCAAATTAAAAAGGCTGGGGACATAGTTTAGTGCCAGGGATCCCTAGTACCACAAAGGCGGGGTGGGTAAAAAGACAACCCACAGAATGGAAGATAAAATTTGTTAAATATCTGATAAGAGTGGAGTATCCAGGGTATAAAAAATATACACGAGGAGTATTATTCAGCCATAAACAAGAACCAAATCACGTCCTTCCTAGAAAAGTGAATGGAACTGAAGCTCATCAAGCTAAATAAGCCAGGCTAGAAAAGTCAAAATCCCAGACTGTCTGTCATATGAGGAATCTAGAGTTGGGGGACACAGGACCGATAGTAGAACAAAGACTATTAGAGATGAGGAAGGGGCGAGGGAGAGGAAAGGAGGAGGGAGGGAGTAATAACAGAGAGAGGGTGATCAAGGTGTGTTATACCATGAACCCAGGTAAGTGTCCAGCATGTACTCAACAAAACTCACTGTCCTGCATTATTAATATGCAATAAATTTTTAAACTTTATATGTTTTATTAGTACACTTTAATAAAATAAATTTAAAACAATGCTTATAGGTATATGCCCCTGGGTGCAGGGGCATATACCTATATTCCCAGCTACTTGGGAGGCTGAGGCAGGAGGATCACAAGTCTGAAGCCAGCCTGGGAAAATTTATTAAGACCTTGTCTCAAAATTCTAAGAGATGGGAGATGGGGCTGGGGAGTATAGTTCAGCAGCATAATGCCTATCTGCCAAGCACAAGGTCCTGAGTTCAATTTCTGGTAAAAAAAATTAAAAAAAAAGTGAAGTAGCTCAGCGGTAGAGTATTCGCCTACAATTTGCAAGTCCCTGGCCTTGCTCCCCAGTACTGAAAAACAAAAACAAAACCTACAACTCAACAATAAAGGACTAATCCAATTAAAATAATGCACGAAGTATTTGAATAAGCATCCCTCCAATTAAAATACACAAATGTTCTTATAAGTACATGAAAACATGGTTCACATCAGACATGATCAGTTATTAGGGAAATGTAAATTAAGACCAAAATGAATTTCTTTCTTTGTTGGTGCTAGGAATCAGACTCGGGACTTTGTACTTGTCAGGCAGGTGCTGTGCCTCTGAGCTACATCCCTGGCCCTCTCTTTTATTAACTTTAGAAAGTTTATTGCACAGCATGTATACTGTAAGCAGCAGGCTGAAATATTTTTCCCTCCTTCTTACCTTGGTAGATTAGTGAGCTGACTGTGGTGCTTTGAATATTCAGAGTAGCAAGATTTTTCTATTTAGCTTCCCTTATTTAGGACCAAGAGATTTTTAAATTAATTAATTAACTAATTAATCTATCATTTTTGAGGCAGGATCTTGCTATGCAGTTCAGCCTGGCCTTGAACTTATTATGTAACCCAGTTGGGCCTCGAACTTACAGCAGTCCTCCTGCCTCAGCCTACCGAGTACTGGGATTACAGGCACCATCATACCTGGCTCATTGACCGTATATATATATATATTTTTTTTTTTGGTACCGAGGACCGAACTCACGACCACGGGCTTGCCAGGCAGGCGCTTATGCCACTGAGCTAAATCCCCGACTATTGACTGTGTTTTGACTACTCCTTGTATGTCAAGGCATCAAAATTAATCTTGAAATACATGCAACTATACGCCCATCATCCCCTACTGAAGCTGTTAAAAAAAAATCTTAAAAATAAATGAAAAAGAATTTCTTAGTCAAATACCTTCAGCAAAGGTACCATCATTTGACCATGTCTTGCAAGATGTCACAAGGAGGGCTGGGGATTTAGCTCAGTGGCATAAGCATCTGCCTGGCAAGCTCAAGGTCGTGAGTTTGATCTCCAGTACCAAAAAAAAAAGCAAAGAACACAAGGTGCCACAAGGCCTACAGCTCAGGAGCAGCTTTCGGGAGGTCCTGCTATGCAGAAATCTGAGCTCCAATGTACACAGAACACCACCTCACCCTGCCCCATGACCTCCCACCCCCATGAGCCCCTGCAGACTCCTCTGAATCAAGATGGAACCCTTTCTGTGCAGGTTCCCTCAATCCCAGGGACCCACAGACTAGGACAGGGGGAGCAAACACAGGTCCATAAGAGTGGGGCCGGGGCCCCATCGCCTTCCCTGTGGGGCCTCAGTCCAGGTCTCCTGGGGTACCTGGTGGCTCTCAAGCGGCTGGTCCTCCCCAGTGCCTGGCTTGTGGGGTCTTCCTTGCAGATCCTCTGCCTCTGTCCCTGGCTGCCACAGTCTCTCAAGGGTCGCGCAAGGCCTGGAAGGCAGTGGTCTGAGCTCGCTCCCCCGATGGGTCTGGTCCTGGCCTGCTCTTGGCTCCCCGGTCCCTGCCAGGTTCTTCCTGGAAGAACAGACAAGGGGGTCCTCAGCTCCCAGCCTGGGCACCGAGTTCTCATTTTCCTTTCATTTCCCCGCAGAGTTTACTTAATGCACAGGAGAACAAGTAAAGTGCAGGAATTCTCCAATCACAGACACTTTCATGTCAGTGTCAGGGGAGTCAGGATTTAACTCTTTCAGAAACAGGCGGTCAGAGAGAAATGGAATTCGAGGTTGGGAGACCCAAGTCCAGGGTCACAGAGCTTGAGACAGCAGCTCAGGATGTGAATCTGTGACTGTCTCTCCAGTTCCCCATTTCAATATTTTATAGTAATAAAAATAATAATTTGCAGTTTTGAGCCTGGTGTTGTCCATGCATGTCATCCCACTACTGTGGGAGACTGAGGCAGAAAAGTTATAAGTTTGAACCTAGTCAGGGAAATTTACCAATTTAACCAACTTGGCAAGACCTTGTCTCAAAGTTTAAAATACTAAAACGGGTGGGGATGTAGCTTGGTGTGAAGGTCCTGGGGTCAAGGCTTTTATCCTTTACTTATTATGATATGCATATTTTTATTTTATTATTTGTATTATTTGTAGATTTTTGAGACAGTCTCTCACTGTGTGATTCAGACTGGCGTCGAATTCAGGATGATCCTCTTGCCTCTGCCTCCTGGATGCTGGGATTATAGGGCCCCACCCCACAGCAGGCTGCACACATGTATTTTTAATGGAAATTTAATTGTTATCTTCTAACTACTGCACGGTGGGGTTTTTTTTGGCCTTTTTGAGACAAAGTATTGCTATGCAGTTCAGGCTGGCCTTGGGCTTACTTTGTAGCCCAGGCTGGTCTCGAACTTGCAACAATCCTCCTGCCTCAGCCTCCCGAGTGCTGGGATTACAGGAGTGTGCCACCACACCTGGCGATGACTGCTTGTTTTTACATTGTTATATTACACATGTGATTCTGTAATTTACTTTTTTCAATGAACATTACAGATTTTCCTGGGTTAAAAATCCTTTACAATTTTTTTTAATACTGAGGAATGAATTCAGGACCCTTATGCTGCACTACATCCCCTGTAGTATTTTCCCAGGGTTGAGGGGATCAGGCCCTCACCCTCACTTGGCAGACAGGCATCGCACCACTGAGCATCCCTGCACCCTACCCCCAGAACTTTTTATATTTACTTTTATTTTGAGACTGGGTTTGGCTAATTCACAGTTGCCCAAACTGGGCTCAAATTTGTGACCCTCCTCCCTAAGCCTCCCGGAGTGCTGGGATCAGAGATGTATACCACCAGACCTGGCTTATAAATATGCTTTTTTCCTCTCTGGCTCTCTCTTGATTCTTCTCTATTTAGAAAGAACACAGTTTCACTCTAGAAAAAGAAAATTTAAATATATACAATATATAGAAAATAATCAGGCTGGGGGTTTAGCTCGGCGGCACAAGCGCCTGTTTGGCAAGTGTGAGGTTACAAGTTTGATTCCACAGGGAAAAGAAACAAAACAAAATTGATGACATCATGAGCGTCCTCATGTGTTGCTGGGCCTCTTGGCCTCTTTTTATTCATTCTTCTACTAATTCAATGAATAACTATTTATTGAGCATCTACTATGTATGTGCCAGGTGTAGTACCAGGCACGAGGGTCTGAGGCTGAACAGGATATGTATATATATAAATGCCCCTTCAAGAAGACATGTGATAGAAGCTTGGGGTCTGCTGGAGTGGTACAGACACAAGTTTAACACTGATCATTCTTTTTTTTTTTTTTTTTTTTGGTACTGGGGATCGAGCTCACGACCTTGCACTTGCCAGGCAGGCGCTTAAGCCGCTGAGCTAAATCCCC
>PVJX010033402.1:0-19658 GCA_004027295.1 Dolichotis patagonum | reverse complement strand
ACAGTGGTTGCACCAGTCTACACTCCCACCAACAGTGCAGAAGAGTTCCTTTTTCCCCACAGCCTCTCCAACACTTGTTGTTGATAGTGTTTTCTATCTTGGCCATTCTTTCTGGAGTGAGATGGAATCTCAGTGTGGTTTTAATTTGCATTTCTCTCATGACTAATGATGATGAACATTTTTTCATGTATTTATTTGCAAGGCATGTTTAATCAGGATTTTCTCCAGGTCGTCTTTCTTAATTAGCTAGGTCCACTCTCAGTTCTGGTCCTTTCCCTTTGTTCATTGGTCCTTCCACACACAAGTAAGGGGATTCTTTCTTAGGCGTGGCAGTGTGCGTGCAGATCTTACAGGAGGGCAGTTCTTGTGTTTTCATGCTCTGGACTCCTTTTGAGGCTGTACATCTCAGACTTTTTTTTTTGTCTTTTTGAGACAGGTTTCACTATGTAGTGCAGGCTGGCCTTGAATTCACTTTGTAGTCCAGGCTGCCCTCAAACTCACAGCGATCCTAATGCCTCAGCCTCCTGAGTGCTGGGATTACAGGCATGTGCCACCACCCTGGCAGTCTCAGACTTTAAAAAAATTTTTTTTGAATTGCTATTTAAATTTTTAGCTTGTAGGTAGTTTTTATTTCATTACATGTAGACACTAATTTGGATTCTGTGCATGCTTTTCCTTATAAACCCAAAGTAATTTATTAACATCATCATTATTATTTTTATTTTGAGACAGGGTCTTGCTAAGTAAGGTTGTGCAGGCTGGGCTCAAGCTTGTGTTCCTCCTGCCTCAGCCTGAGTGTTGGGTTCACTGGCATGCCCCACCATGCTGGTTTTACTTATGTTTTTGGTACTGCTTGTGTTCTGAAAGGAATACACATAGGTGATATTTCACTTGAGGTGAAAGAGTGTACAGTGAAAAATAACTCTTGTCTTCCTGCCTTTTGTTTTTCTTTCCTGAAAAAAAGTCATTAACAATATTTGGGAAGACAAATTGTTATCTACCATGGGAAGGGGATATACAAGTTCTTTATCTTCCCAGTGATATTTATCTTTAAAAACACATACTAATGTTTGTTTATTTTTTATTTTGGAGACAGGGTCTAGCTATGTTGCTGTGTTGTCCAAACTGGCCTGGAGTTCCCGGGCTCAAGCAATCTCCCTGTCTCAGCTTCCAGAATAGCAAGGAATACAGGGGCCACTACTCTCCTTGGTTACTAATATGTTTGTGTCTCTATGTCTTTTGTATCTTACTGTGCATGTTTTAGTTCTGTAGCTGGTTATTTTCACTTAGCAATTTGTCTTGAGATTTTTTCCTATTAATATAAATATCATTCTTTTGAAAGGTGTTTCAGCCAGGTATGGCGGTTTCATACCTGTAATCCCAGCATTCTGGGAGACTAAGGCAGGAGGATGGCAAGTTGCAGTCTAAAAAAAAAAAAAAGAAAGAAAAGAAATTTCATTGTATACTGGAATTTACTTAACCAGATTTAGGGCTGGGGATTTAATTCAGAGGCATAAGCACTTGTCCGGCAAGTGTTGAGGTCGAGAGTTTTGATCCCTAGTACCAAAGGAAAAAAAAAAAACCGAAAGAATAAAGTTTTAACCTGAGCTACAAGGTGAGCTCAAGGCCAGCCTAAACTGCATAGTGAGACCCTGTCTCAAAAAGACAAAAAAAAAAAACCCCAAAACAAAACAAAAAACAAAAAAACCCCTAAAACTTAACCAGACTTTTAGTTGTTAATTTTGTTATTATATATTCTACTGGCCACCTTACCTTTACATATGCAATCGTTCCTGTTATCCATGGTTTTGCGCTCTGTGGTATCAAAGGTCAGCTGGGGTCCCAAAATATAAAATGGAAAATACTAGAAATAAATAATTTATATATTTACAATAAGCTTTTTTACCGTATATTGTTATAGTTATGTCATGCTATCATTAGTTCTTGTTAGTGTCCTACTGTTCCTAATTTAGGAATTGGATGTCATCATCTGTATGTACCTACAAGGTAAAGGGCTCACGCTCTTCAGTTTCCTGTGTCTTCCAGCGGGGTCTGAGAACTTGTCCCCTGTGGGTAGGGGATGATTTCTTTGCTGGAGACCCTTGCTGGGAAGCTCTACCTGTCTGTCTCCTTCCTGTGTGTGCAGGGGATAAGTACTGAAGATTGGGGTTGCCGAATCCAATGTTAAATACCAGTGCAAAGGCTGCCAGGAGTTAGGTTCTTGATTCGTGCTTAGGAAGCTTGTGACAGGGTGAGAACTAGACGGCAACCAAAGACTGAAGCACAAGTTTGTTTCTGCTGCCCACTGATGGTGTTGGCCCAAGAAAATCATTGTCTTGACCTTTTTCTTCGTGGTGCTTTCCTGTCTTTCTCTGTCAAAAAAGGCATTGACTCATTTATTTCTAAAGTTTATTAATTTGTTGATTCTTTCAATTTCTCTCTGGTCTTTCCAGTAACTGGAGCTTGATGATTTTTTCCCCTTATATGTTTGAGTGTGTGAAGGACTCAGGGCTTTGGAAAATCTTGTTAACCACAGCTTTAGTTTTGATTGTTTTAAAGCACTGAGTCTGATTTGTGCTTCATGTTAAAATCAGAGCTTATACAACTATCATTTTTTTTTTTTAATATGGTGAGTGGTAAGTGGTTATTTAGTGACCCAAAATTTCATATAGTCAGCTTTTTATTATTGATCAGGGATAGAGACAATAGCTTTTTAGACTTAGGGAAAAAGTTTTATTTCTATGTTTATATAATAGCTTTTGCTAGAAACAGCAAAATTTTATTTATGGCTTTGGAGCATTTCAGAGCAGATAGCTTTTGATCTTCTGAAGTATTTTGTAATGTAAAGTAAGGTTTATGTGAAATTTTGAAATATTCAGGCTATATTCTTTAATAAGATGATTGAATATCCTGGTTATACCAAATTAGAGATGTTTAAAAATTTAAATGAGTAAACAACATGATATAAAATTTGTGTTTATTCTCCATTCTGCATTTTTTTCTTTAGAATTGGTTCCCCCCAAACTAAACATGTATTCGGATTTTTCATTCGATAGACTTGGAAAGTCTGGGTTTCTAATATAAATTTTTCAAGAATATTTTTGAGCCCTTGTTTACTCATTTTAAAAAAAGCAGTTACTAAATCTTTTTTAAGTATACAAATTTATTCATCTAGCTGTAGAGTAGCAAAACAGAAAAAAAGGGAAACAAATGTTCTACAATGGAGGTTGGGTTTTATTTATATACACAAGTTATATAATTACTAAAAAATGCTACAGAATGCAACTTAGATGAATCTTTAGGGCAGGCTCACTTTTAAAGTTATGTCTTCAAAGAAGCTTTTATTGAGTAGTTAGATCTTTAATTCTTTTTTGTATCTTCTATGTATTATCCTCTACTGTCAGTGTATTTGTGGAGTAGATACCAAAGATAACAGGTACTTTACTTATTTGGGATCGCACATGTGCATTTAAGTGTGTGTGTGTGTGTGTGTGTATGTGTCTTACATTGCATATACTGCTTTTTCCATAGTAGGCATGTGAAGTTTTCAGAATGAGTATGTAATGTAAAGAGTACACAAAATAGTGTTAAGTAGAGAAAGCATACTGTGTTCTACATAGTATAATTCCATTCACATAAACTATGTACAATTCAATAAGCATAAACATAAAATGTACTTTTCAGATTTATGGTTATATACATATGGATATAAATAGAAAGAAAAAGAACTAGTAGGAAATAAACCAAAATGTTAACAGTTACTGTGTCTGTACTGTGGGTCATAATTTTGAAAAGACAATCTTTAAATATAAATCAGTGAAGTAAATATTGGAAGGCTGTGTCACCTCCATAATGTATTTTACACTTTCACCATAAAGGTGGTCACCCTACCTAAAATGATATATTACAGTACCATGGCCTTTTCTCTTCTTGAGTAAAATGTACTGTATTTTTGTAGTGTGACAGGTTTTATATCTACTTTAGGATTAAATTATGATCTGAGAGTTGCACTTTTGAGAAACTAGTTTTAATTTCACATCAGTTGAAGTTAAAGGGTAGTGAAAGCATATTAGATCTGGTACAAGTGTCTAATTATAATTATTGACACATTTTCAAATGCTATCTTAAGTGTAATACGTTGCCCATGCTTTTGACAGCTGTGACTGCATTAACCCTGCCAGAGTACTTTTTTCTGAAAGATTTGTTTAAACTTAGAATTGTGAGAAGGAATCTCTGTAAAGTGGATAGACACGGACTTCGAGGTTAAATGGTGGTTTGTTTATAGTCCGTTGTACCTGTTGAGATTTTAGTCTATTCTATGTTAATCAGAACATCATCTGGGCTTACTTTTTATTTCAACAAACTTGGAAGTTTTTATTTTTTGTATGGTATAAAAAATATGTGATACTTATGATTTGACTTTGTAGATTTTACTTACTTTTCTTTGCTGATGCTTCCCAACCATGTAATTCTAAATCAGTGGACTCAATATCATATGACTTCTTCTGACTCTATCCTGTCTCTGTCTCATTCTTTCTCTCTTCCTTTCATTTCTTTCCTTTGTTACTTTTCTTTAATTTTTTATTAGTGCATATTTTTTAATTCGCACAGTTTACAGTCATCTTAGGAGTGGTTACATGTACTTTTTACAGCTTGTTTTCTTTTTTTCCCTAATACCTGTATCACTTTTTCGTACTTGTTGATATTATTTGTCTTAGCTCATGTTATGGCCTATAGTGTTTACATTGATTGGAGTTATTAGGGTCCTATACATGCCAGGTCTTTCTTTCTTTCTTTCTTTCTTTCTTTCTTTCTTTCTTTCTTTCTTTCTTTCTTAACTCAGTTCAGAGAATGGGAACCTAGAACCTTGTGAATGATAAGCAGGTACCCTCCCCTAGCATTGTTTTCTATTTTTGTGTTTTTTTTTTTTTGCATTGTTTTCTAAAAGTTTCCTGCTGGGTATGATGGTGTATGTTCCTGTATTTCTAGCACTCCAAGATTTCAGCAAGTTTGAGACCAACCTAGCTACAGTAAGTTCAAGGCCAGTGGAACTAGCCAGTGAGACCCGTGTCCCCAAAAGAAAGTTTCCTTAGACACAGTGTGTGTATTATCTCCTTTCTTCTATATAGGTTTATCAAGTGGCTGCTATCTGCCAAGCATACAGCATGTAGACAAAAAAGTTGTTGGCAGGCACATGTTTGTGCTGAGAGGCTGAGGGAGAGGGATTAAAAAAGTTTGAGTGTAGTCTGGGTTGTTTAGTAATTTAGCAAGATTCTGTTTTAACAGATAAAGTTGGAGTGTGCAGGTCTGTTTGAGAGTGTGTCAGGTCATTATCCCAGGGGATGATGATGTTCTTGTGAAGGTTGACTTGGAAGTTACAAGGGAACAAAATGGCCTTCCAGAGGCTTTTTGTTTTTTGGTACCAAGACTTGAACCCAAGGTCTTACCACTGAGCTACAGCCTCAGCTATTTTTGCCAAGTTACCCAGGCTGGACTGGTACTTGAAATTCTTCTGCCTCAGCCTCCCAGAGGCATGTAATTCCCACATGTGTGGGATTACAGGCGTGCACCACCATATCAGCCTCAAAAATATTTCTTGAAGCCTAATACATAAAGTGCTGTGTAGAACGAGGTGTCTGTCTGGTTTGCTGTGTCCCAGATTCCAGACACTTGGCCTTATCTGTGTAGGGTGACCAATTGCATGCGTTAGCCAGGGTCTCAGGGCTCCCCTGGGGTGCTGTGGGCACTATTCTTGTTGACCATACGTATGACTTGACTTTTTATTTTATTTTATGTATTTAATTCAGGTGGGCTGAGCCTTTCCTTTGTTTTAGGCACATTTTAACTGAAGGACTCAAACCTATTGGCTTGCTTGGTGCCCTACCCCATGGCTCCCATGAAGTGATGATTTCATTGACCTGGGGTGTGGGGTAGAAGTTATAAAAAGCCCCCAGGTGTTCTGCCTTACATGAACATTGATTCAAGCTATCACACTTGTGGAAATGCAGCCTTGGCATTTTATTTAAGGTTTATTTTAACATATAATAGAAAAGCATTAACCATTTAAAAATGGTGTCAAAACGTCACTTAGCAGCATGTCAGAGACCTCCAGTAGTCCACACTTTGCACTTTGGGAAACACTTAGGGGAACAACAATCTGGACAAGAAACAAGGAGGCCAGGGGTGGCCAAAGAGGATGGTGAGGATTTTAAGGCTCTATGGGAGGCTGAGTTGAGAGCCGAAGAGATGGCTCTGTCTGTAGGGTGGGGTTGGGTGGAGGACCAGAATCCTGATAGCTACCCAGGAGCCAGTAGTGGTCACATCACAGAGCAAGGAGTAGGGGGTGTGCTGGACGGTGACGGGCTCACTTTGACGAGGCTGTTTGAGGGACATTGGAGTGGCCAGGTGGAACTGTCCAGTGGGTATCCACAGAAAAAACTGCACTGAGGAAGGGTACACTGCACAGAAGTTCAGGTGTGTATCTGGAGAGAGACCTGAGCATGGAGGACCGGCGGAGGGTGGAACAGTGAGGGACAGTCCTGTCTCCTGAGTAGGAAGGGACAGCTCCTGGTGCCACTCAGTGAACCAGATGAGCAAGCGCTGAAGGGCCAGTTTGTGTTGGTTGTTTTGGTGTCCTCAGCAATGCCTGTGCAACTTCAGCATGAGGCAGGAAACTGGATTATAGAGGGCTTCACAGGTTTTAATGGAAAATGCCGGGATGATATGGGACCTTAAGAACTTAATCAGTTTTTTGGTGGGGAAGTAGTCATTTTTCTAGTTATTCATGGAGCTGCTTTCAACAAGGAATAAAGATTACAAGGAATATTCAGTAGTCATAGAATTGCCAGAGGCCCGTGGGGCTCCATAAAATTGCTTTCCTTTCTAACATAGCCACTCACCTTTTCTCCACTTCTTCTCCATTGCTCCCTTGTTATTCCCTTGACGTGGCAATCTTACTTAATGTCTGAATTTATATGCTTATAAATGTCATTAAGGATTCTTTTCACGCAATGATAGGGCAGCATGTGACTAAGAGTTCAGCCTTTCTTCCTGTGCGGCTCAGGGTTGTGGAGAGCTTTGCAGTTTACCAATGCAGGACCACATCTCATGTGAGCCTCTAAAAACACCCATGCAGGAGCAGGTAGAAAGTGGATATTTTCCACTCCACAGCGTAAATAAATCCTGGACTTAAAATATATTAAGGGGGACTTGCTTGATTTAGTGACAGGTCCAGGATGGAATTATTTGGGGAGGGTATATTGCTTTTTGTTTTTTATTTAAAGTTAGTTTATAAATTCCTTGAAGGCAGAGGCCACACATTCATTGTTAAATTCTTTATTAAGTCATTCATTTGTGGCTGCCTAGAGACCTTGGTGATGGTAGAAAGTGGGTTGGAGGGTGCTTTGATTTGAGCTTCCCCTCACAAGATGCCTTACATTTTGACCTTGTCTTTGAGTGATCTGGAATCCCACAAATATACTAACAGGGTGGAAGAAAGCATCATAGGTCATAGAACTTCCAACTTGTGTTTCATAACTGGGTGATATCTTGAGATCAGCCTAAAAGTATTATCTAACATGTTTTGTAAATATTGAAATCATATACCAGTTTTTATTATCCTGTTTTGGCTTTCTTTACTCAATGGTTTTTAACCATGAGGTTATATCCTAATAAACCCATCATAAATTGAAACTACCTTAAGTGGAAAGTACGTCCCATATACATAGTGAACAGCCCCATTTAGTCACAAAGTACTTGTAGAGTATCAGTTGTTTACCTCGTGGCCAGGTGGCTCTCTGGGAACTGTGGTTGCTGCCATTACCTGGCTTTATACCATATACCATCAACCTGGGAAAAAAATCAAAATTCAGAGTTCTAAGTATGAGGTCTACTGAATACATGTCACTTCTGCACCCCTGAAAAGTAAACAGCTGTTAATTGAACCATTATAAGTTGGGGTCTGCATTTTAATACCAAAAATCATCCTTAGCGGAAGAACCCAAGCTTTTCTGGACTTTGGAGGAACCTCATCAGTATGAAATCTTCTAACTAGGTATAGGAATGACATGAAGATGAACCCGCCCCTCATGCAAAGCTGAGTCTGGAAATCTGATCTTGTTTCATAGCTTTTTGTTGGGCACACAATGGGCACTCAACAAATACTTATCTTGAATTGAGGGAGTTGTAATTTTACATTATACATTATCCGTTTTATTACAATAAACTACCATCAGGTTTTTATTTTCACTGATCTTTTCCGTCTGTCATTAAAGGTACAGCATTAGGATTTGGGGAAGGCAATGATGAAAGAGAATAAAGATATGGAATCAGCAAATTTTAAGGTGAGAGACAAGAGGTTTTGAATCATCAGTGAACAGTTGAAAGTGGAAGGGAGTCGCTCAGGGGAAGCTGAAACTATGTGGAGGTATTTTAAAAGTGCACACCAAGGGGAAAAAGGATGAGATGGGAGTAATTCAGATCTGATGAGATCTTAGGAACACTGAAGGCTTTTTCAACCTTAATTATAGCCACAGGACAAAAGCACATTATACCACTTTTTTTTTTCCTACCTCTACTAAGGGCTGCAGGGTATAATCTCTTTTGTAGAATCATGTCTAAGATCTGTAATTCAATCTACATTAAAAAATTTTTATTTCTTGGGGATCATAGATTGGGGAAGAAAATTGTTTCCTTTTCTTGTGTTTTTATTAAAATTTTAGACTACTGGTATATTATGAAGGAGGGAACATTTTAGTCATTGAAGACACTGAGGCAGATGAGTTAATGTTCGGTCATCAAAAAATGTACCATTAGGAGTTTGTTTCTTTTGGGAGGATAAAAGGGCAAAGTATGAGTCAGAACATAAAGTTATTTCCCTCCACGGGATACAATAATGTCTGACTGAGGGTCTAGGGACCCAACAAGGGCAACTCAAATGGTATGATCACTGCCATTTGTAGCCCACCTGACAGTTTAGGAAGCTCTTCCCCAAGACCACCCCGTCACCCACAGTCATTCAGTATGTGCAGTTGGTACATCTGGGGGGTGGGGCCATAGGTAAGTTGCTTACTTAGGAGAGCATTTTGATCAGTTTAAAATCTAAAGGTATATCTGTGATGCTGATGGGGGGCGGTTTTCTCCTTCGTGAAGGTGTTCGCTGGCATTTATGAAAAGTGTTGAAAGGTGGTAAACTAGCCTATAATGTTGAGAGAGTGAAAAATGTTTTTATGGGTAAAGACAGGCAGTCTTCTCTGCCTTTTGTCTTTGCCAGTTCTGTGGCAAAATGCTGTTGTTCTCTCCTTGCATCTTTGATTTTGATCCCTCCTTGATTTCTATGTTGTGTGCCATTTTCCTGGGGATGGAAATAATCACCAAGTCTGTGCAAATCAAGGAAGATAACTAACTAACCAGAAATACACCTGTGAGACAGTGATGGGATGAAATGTTACAAATTAAAAATTGCCTCAGTCATCTCTTTTTAAGCCTTTTGAGGACTAATTTGATTCGTGTGTGTGTGTGTGTGTGTTAGGCTGTGTGCCTGTATGTAACGCAGAGGCCAAATGTGCTATTCCTGACTTCAGGAGAATTCTCAAAGTAGTGAGGGACTTCCATGAATCACAGGTTGCATTACAGTTTGGCAAGTACAGAAGGGATGTGGAACATGCACCCACAGCCCAGTGTTGGAATGCCCAGCCTGCTTTTGGGGGGACAGTGGAGAAAAAAGGTAACTCAGGAAGGAATTAAGGACAGACATTAGAGTAAGTGGATTTAGCTAGAGGTAGGGAGAGATACGCTAGTATAGGGAACACTACTCAGAGGTGGGGCGTGAGAACCTGCTGCATGCTGGAGCCTCAGGTGATTCAGCTGATGTATCAGGCTGGAGAGGCTGAGGAAGGATGTATCATAAAGAGTGTTTACTACACACTGAACAATTCACACCTTATTCTGAACTATGCTAGTTATTGGGGAATTTTAGGCGGGAAGGTGATCTAATTAGATCTGCATTTTTGAATAATCACTAGTAGCAGTTTTGAGGTTGAGCTTTACAATTTCATGTATCTGTGCAATGGATTAAATTGTGTCCCTCCTCCTCAGTGCATGTGTTGAAGCCCAAATGCTCAATGTGTTGGTTCTTGAAGATGGAGCTTTGGGAGTTCTTCAGAGGCTTAGGTTTAGTTGAGGTTATGAGGATGGGGCCACCATGATGGAATTACTGCTTTTGTAAGAAGAGATATAGGGATGCTTGCTGTTCTTTTCACCCTATGATGACACAGAAGGCACTCTTGTGCAGGCCTTGAAGACAGTTCTTACCCCAGCATGAACTTGTGATACCCTGATATCAGACCTCCAGCCTTCAGAAATGTCAGAAGATTAATTCCTCTTGTTTTGTGATTGTACCCGGCACTGACCAGTACAACCTCTTATCGTAATTGTCCCTTATCCATTGGGTAAGAATAAATCTTCTTTCCATGAAACGATCAAGAAGGAAAAACACTGTGTGCTAGTTTTGTTGTCTCACTTTTTTCAGACTAAGAAAGTTATGACTATAGTTTTTGAAAAGTGCTTAGTGAAGATGAAAATCATTAAATTGGGGGTGGATATGAACAGAAAATATTTTCTGACTGACAGCAACTTGTTCCAAGAAAATCTGTAGGTCTATAGGAAGCAATAAGGTATATATAGGCTTTGGTTCTGTGTGTTCCGGTGTCTGCCAGAGATCTTGGAATGTATTGCCTAATGGGTAGGGTGAATCAGTCCTTTTACCTTAACCCAGTGGTGGTGAATCTACGGCATGTGTGCTGCTGCAGGCTGCTTGTTATCATTGAAAGCTAAAAGATTTGCCATTACTCCCTTAACCCTTCTGATTTGTTCTCTTTATTGGCTCTTTCCCGTGAGCTTAGAAGTAGGCCTAAGACTTCCCTGTAATTAAAATATTTTAAGCCCCATACCTTTCATAAGCCATTTCCTGAGGAAGCATTGCAGAAAATGAGTCCACATTGCTTTGTCTCTCCTGCCTCTAGTTTCAAAAAAAAAAACATTTTATCTTTCTCAGTATTCTTTTGAAATGACTCCTCTTCATTAAAGTTTCTGAAGTGCCTACCAAATGCGAGGTAAAGATGAGACATATGCAACTGTCTCAGGGGTGTTTGTGGCTTATTCAGTGGCTTCTCAATAGAGGCATAAGGTTGGAAAGAGTCACCTAGTTCATCCATCTAGCGCTTGCAGTTTGTCTACGTTGCAGTCCCTGAATCCTCAGCCTTCATTCAAATGCTGTACAGTTAAAATACGCATTGTCTGTTGAGATTCCACTCTGTCTTCAGACGACACTTGATGTTGGAAGGTTTTTCTTTTGAATCTATAATAAATGCAACCTCAGTTTTATTCTTTGCTCACAATGTAGCTTCTCTTTTCAGCTACACAGAATATAGGGTACCATACTATTTTTACATGAGACCTGTGTTATTCACACCTAATATTCTTTTTTCTAAATAGAATATCTCTAAAGCTTCTAAATGGTTAATCACTGTACTGCCCACCTCCTTCATATTTTGGCTTAATTGAGTCTTAAAAGTTGGTATTGATAACTGATTGTGGTATTTCAGAGTGACTGGTTTCCTGAGATTTTTTTTTTTTTTAAACTTCCATGCTTATTTTTTGCACCTGAAACTGCTCTATTTTGGAGGGCCATGAGTTGCCTAGCTGTGGAACTCCTAAAACGTTCTCTTGCACGTTGTGCTGGGCCCCCTCTCCCACACCTTTGCTTGTCTGGTTGTGCCCTTCTCTTGTATTCCCTTTACTACATGTAGCACTTTAAATTTGCCTTCATTTTTTCAGGTTCTGCCCACAGCAATAGATTTCTTTTTTGGATTCCATTTCCATCATTTTAGGGACAATATTAATTCTTTTATACAGTGCCACTTATGCAGAAACTTAGCAGATACATGTCTTTAACTTTTTGTCCCTGTTGACCACAGGTATTTCATGAGAGGCTTTGTCAGATGCTTTGCCAAAATGTAGGTTTGTATGTTCCCTTGAACTCTCAGATTAGGACTCTTACTGAAAAGGAAACTGGGTTTTGGGGTTCCCAGGGATTACTATTTTCTAAGTGTTTAAAATCCATTTCCCAATCTTGCCTTGGACTTTGCTCTGTCAGTCTGTCAGTATTCTTTCCTTATTTTAATTTTTATGAAGCATCTAATGATTATTGGAGTCTTTCAACTGGTTCTTTGCTGAGTTCCTTTCTCCTAAAATTTTGAAATTTTCCAGTATTACAGTTCTTTTCTTTTTCAGCCTCCATCCTCTAAGAGTCTGTATTTTCTCTGTTCACTAACATAGCCACTAGTCACAAGCTACACAGAGACATTACTGGCGCTAATGAGTCTACTGACTTCAGTTGAAAGCCAGAGTAGGAAATGCTGACACATGTAGTAGAAGGTTAAGGTCGACCATTCCGGGAATTGAGAGAAGAGTATGAAGGAGAAAAGTGGTCAGGATTTAACCTGTTAGACTTGCTAGCTGCTGTGGCCACATTGTGCGTGTATGTTTGTGGACCTGTCTTCTGCTAACAATGAGTCATTCTTGCAAGTAAAGTAAATATTAATACATTATGTGTAGAGTTTTTTTTTTTTTATAACATCCTATGAGTAGAGTGCCAAGAGATAATGAGTTTTGGAAGCAGAATAAGTCCTTAAATTGGCAGTTTTGACACGTGATTCTGTGTAGCGCTGCTAACCTTGCTGGATTATTTGAATGCTATGCAATACTCTCACATTTCACAATGTTTGTATATTTTTGTATAAGCTATAATTTTTTTGGGGAATAGTTCTGAACTTAATATTTCTTATGAAACAATTTTTTTTTTTTGGTATGGGGATCAAACTCATGACCTTGTGCTTGCCAGGCAGGTACTTGTGCCACTGAACTATATCCCTGACCTCTTATTAAACAGTTTAAAAAAGACATTCAAAATAATGAGTAAAGAATATTAGAAGTAGTTTTAAAAGTGATTTATGATTATATAAATTCCTAATAATTCAAATTTCTTGTTTCGAGATCCTGTGGATTGCTATAGGTAAAGAATTTGAAAAGAATAATCTACAGTGCTGGTCCTAAGAACTGTTTGTTCCTTATCTATAATGTAATAGTAAAGAAGTTGGGACTTGTATGACTGTTTGACATTGTCATAGCTGAACTTGTGATTGATATATTTAACTTACTGCATAGTGTATTTCATAAAAGCATTGGTTGTTAGCTGGGTGTGTGCCGATTCCTCTACTTGGGAGAATGAGGCAGAAGGATTATAGGTATAAGCCAACCTGGGCAATTTAGTGAGACCCTAAAAGAAAATTTAAAAACGTGGCTTTGGGTTGTATCTTAGCACTCCCTGGATTTAATTCCTACTGCTACCACTACTACTACTACTACTGCTACTACACACACATATCCATTATGAATGGTTGGTTTAATAAAAAACATGGTAGTCTAGTTGAGAGATAGTGGTTGTTTGGATTATGCTTGGAGTATGAGGAGACTCTGGTGTGAATCAAGGTCCACTTTGAAGGTAAGTTTAGTGGGATTTGTTACAGAATTAGATGCTAGATTGTTACAGGTTATCTTTTCCTCTCCGGTGTTTCATTTGTGAAATGTGTATAATTATGAGAGCTATGCTCAGGATTACTGTCTCTGTGTCAGAAGTTTCTTTGAGCTTGTTGGAAATCCTCCCTAAACATTGTTGCTAATATAATTTTTCTTACTGAATTGTAACATTCCCTTGACTACCCCATCAACTGCTCGCCATTGTATATAGAAATTTTAAATTGCTTAGGTTGACTTTTCAGGTATATAGCATCTTCTGTCAAACCCTTTCTCTTGGTTGTCTCCTACTACATCCTCTTACCCCCTTGATGGCAGTCCAACTAGACTGCTACTGCTCCAGTGGATTCCTTTTTGTATAGTAAGTCAGTTCCAACATGGTGGCTCAAAACGACAGCCATTTTATTATGTTCACGGTTTCGTGAGTCAGGGATTTGGAACCTCACAGCAGGGACAGCTTGTCACTGTTCCACAATGTCTGGAACCTCGCCTGGAAGTCCTCAAAGGTTGAATACTTGAAGACTGAAGCTGGATTCCCCTGAAGGCTCATTCACAAATGTCTAGTTGGTTGCCAACTCGGCTGGGGCTCTCAGCTGAGACACCCACCTGGGGTCTCTGCATGGAATATTTTGAGATCTCAGAACATGGTGACTGAGTTCTAAGTGCAAGGGTCTCAAGAGACAGAAGGTGTGGAAGCTGCTAGTTTCTTAAGACTTAGTCCTGGCTGGGCATGGTGATGCATGCCTGTAATCCTGTGGGAGGTTGAGACAGGAAGATTACAAGTCCCAACCCAGCCAGGGCAATTTAGTGACTTAGACCTTGTCTCGAAATAAAAAATAAGAAAAGGGCTTAGGTCAGTGCAAAGGGCCTAGGTGAAGTCTCCATACTGGAGGAAAGAAAAAGGAAAAGAAAAGAAAAAAGAAAAGAAAAAGAAAAGAAAAGAAAAGAAAAGAAAAGAAAGGACTGGGTCCTAAAACCTATTACTGTGTCTCTTCCACCACGTTCTTTGGGTCAATCTGTCATAGAGCCTGAATTCAAGGGGCTGGAATACATGTATATCTCACTTCTTGGCAGAAAGAGAGCCAGAGAATTTTGGGGTCATATTTTAAAATGCTGCAGCCTGCTGTTCACCAGGATTACTGTACTCTTCTGTTTCCAAGTCCTTTTGTATGTCATCACTGTCTCCCTCCCCCTTTCCTTATGCTGCATTTGCCATATTTTATCCCTTAATTAAATCAGTTTGTCCCTCTTCTGTGTCCCATAGCACCACTGTATGTAATTTTTGCATTTTTCATTCTTTTTCTTTCTTAGTATATTATAAACTTTTTAAATGATTGTGACTTGTTTACCTCTGCATAGTAGCAGACAGATTTCTTCAATTGAACACTGGATATTAAACTGAGTCTCAAATTTGGAGCCCAGATGGGTTGGGAGTTAGTAGTGTTAAGTAGGAAATTATAATGCTCATATTAAAAACTTTCCCTATAATATTTATTATTTCTGATGTTTTATTTTACAGCTTTTAGAAATTGGCTCTGTGTTGTCAAGTTAGATTTATAACACCTGTCCCCTGACCCCCTATCCATAAAATTATACGAGAGTAGCTTTTTTGATACAAGCAACTTTTTCTGCTTAGCTCAATCCTTGATACTCCATTGTTGAGGTTTTGCAAACTGTTGGTTTCAATCCATTGCTGGGTCAGTTTAGCAAGTGAGGCCCAAGGTTGGAAATAAAAGGAAGTAGAAATTTTGAATAAAACCTTGCATGCTGCTAGACTGAGAATTGTTTCATGAAATCTTCAGATTCACTTTTACAAATGCATGTGTGTAATGGGTTAAAATGTAGAATACGTTTTCTAGTTCAGAGGTCAAACATTTATGAAGGCCCTCTCTTCTGCACCCCCTTGCACACTCTTGCTCTTGTGGTTCATTTCTTTTGTTTTTGTTTCTTAGCTTGTTCCTTTTGAAGTTTTTCCTAAGGCTTATCTATAGATCCCTTCTGGGGACCATATGTACATGTTTTTATGCTCAATCTTTTTTTCACCCATCCAGCCTTTTCTTTTTAAAATAATAAACCTCAGTTTCCCAGTGTGACATATGTTGCTTTTCTTTTCTCCTTTGGAGACTTTAAATCCATTCTCCTGCATACAGGGAAAAGGGAGGTGGAATCAGCTTCTTCTTGTTTTTATGTTTTTATTAAGGTACAGCACCTACGTAGTAAATTGCTAACTCCTGTGTATATAGCTCAAAGATTTTTTATATTTTACTATCAATATAAGCATCATCACAGACGAAGATGCTATGTACAAACATTTTTGTCACCTCAGAGGGAAAAAGCTTATCCTTCAATCCTTTCTCCAACAAAGTGTTCATGTGAGTAAATTAGTTCTCTTCGATTGCCTTATATGGCATATATAGCAGAGTATTCACCCCTTATCTGTAGTTTTCCTTTCTGCAATTTCAGTTACTGGTGGTTAACCTCAACCTGAAAATATTGCATGGAAAATTCTAAAAATAAACAATTTGTAACTTTTAGTGTCTGTGCTTCCGAAGTGTGCACAATTCATAAGTTTTAAATTATATGTTGTTCCGAATAGTGTGATGAGGACTTAGGCCGTCCCACACCATCCTGTCTGGGAAGTAAGTTGTCCTCTTGTGGAGGGTGTCTGTGCTGTATATGCCCTCTGCCCATTTGTCCCCCACTAACTACCCAAGCTGTTGGATCTGTTGTTATGCTATCTCAGTAGTCCCTATTTAATTTGATGATGACTCCAAAGACAAGAGTAGTCATGGTGGCAATTATGTAATACTACATTGTGATAATTTTCTCAGTTATTGTTGTTTATCTCTTACTGAACCTAACTTATAAATTAAAATTCTCCATAAATACATTTGTGGAGGGCAGAAACCTAGTACATTGTTCTAGGTATCTACTGGGGGTCTTGGGATGTATCCCCGATGGATAGGAGGGTGAATCAATGAAAATGTTCAGTTACAAAAGGCAAAAAGGCCTAAAGTAATCAAGTTAGGAGCTGTGAAAGTGTGGAGGTATATTATTGAATGTGAGCTCTGGAAGAATTAAATGGGATCAGCTTTGGTGAGCCAAGGGGGAAGAGGACAAAGAAGTCATTCCAAGAATAATCCAGGAAAGAAAAGTTCATCTGTATTTTAGATGGAAGGACATCAGACTTGGTTTGCTCTTGCTGGGGTATTAAATCATGACCTTTGTGTCTTGAAACCTGCATTTATTGCAGTTTTGGGGACTCTCAGGGAGAATCCATTTTCTTTGGCTTACAGCCCCTTCCTCCCTCTGTTAAGCACATAACTTCAGTCTCTGCTTCCGTGATGATAAATCTCCCTCTTACAAGATGCCGTTTTATGTAGCACTCACCTGGATAATCAGGGATAATCAACTGCCTCAGACTCCTTGATGGAATCACACCTTCAAAGTTCCTTTGTCACATTTACAGTTTCTTATAACCTGGATGCTTGTAAACAGGATGTAGATGCTTGGTTTTTGTTTTTCCAGACTCTTTCTTTACAAAGGGGAGACTTATGAGATATTTGCTTGTAGTTATTCTCCTTTGTAATAGTAGATTAATGTTCCTATAACACCACATTGTACATTTTATTTCCTAGTTTAAACATCTCTGGTGAGTCCTCATTAGCTAATAAAATTAATAGGGCCTAGGTTGACATTCAAGTGCATTTCCAGCTTTTTCTCACTTCGCCTGAGGTGCAGGAGCCTGTCCTCCCTCCTCACTTCCCCCCTGACCAGCTCACCCCTTTCTGTGCAGTTTGTCCCTCTTGCCTTCAGGGATCGGGCCCTCCCAGCTTTCCCAGCAGCATTTTCCTTGCCATCTGTGTTAATTTCCTAGGGCAGCCATAAGAAAATGCCACATACTTGGTAACTTAAAACAACAGAAACTTTTTTTTTTTTTTTTGGTACCAGGGATGGAACTCACGGCCCACGTTTTCTTTCACAATTGAAGAAACCTAAAGTGTGAGGTCAAGGTGTCAGCCAGACATCTTTGCTGCTCTTTGGAGTGGAAGATTCTCCCTTGGCACCTCGGGTCTTGGGTGCCTCTGGACGATGCTGGGTTTGTGACAGCAGAACTCCTGTTGCTGCCCATTGTCCCCTCTCTCCGTGGCTCTTCCTGCATCTCTTAGAAGGACGCTTGTCGTGAGAGTTAAGGTCCACCCGGATAATCCAGGATAATCTTACCACAAGATGCTTAATGTAATTAATATGATTAATCTGCAAAGACCCTTTTTCCACGTACACACACACATGCTCTGGAGTTAGGATATGGCCGTGATTCAGCCCACTGCACCACCTTAGCCAGCAGCTGTTGGCACTTACTTTTTTGACTTTTTAAATTTTTTTTTTAAATCAGTGCTGGTGATTGAACCTAGGGCCTCACTCATGCTGAGCAAGTGCTTGGCTGGGCCACTCAGTGATGTCCTCACCTGCTTTTTTGTTTTTAATTATTTATTCTTTGCAGTACTAAGGATAGAACTCAGGGGTGCTCTACTGGTGAGTTCCATTCATAGCCCTTTAAAAAGTTTTTTATTTTTGAAGCTGAGCATAGTGGTACTTACCTGTACTCCCCTCTACTCTGGGAAACTGAGTCAGGAAATTGTAAGTTGAAGGTCATTTTTTAAAAAAAAGACTGGGGGGTAGTTCAGTGCAAGGGCCCTGGGTTTATTCCCTAGTAATAACAAAAGTAAACTTTTTTTTGTTTGTTTTTAGTTTTTTAAAATTTTGAGACAGGGTCTCACTAAATTGCATAAAATGACCTTGAATTTGTGATCCTGCTTTAGCCATCCAGATACCTGGGTTTACAGGAGTGCATAATGAAGCTCAGCTTCTTTGACTTCTTGTTAGTTAATTTGTTTTGAGATAGGGTTTCTCTGTGTTGTCCAGGCTGGCCTTGAAGTTACCACGTAAGCTCAGCTCACCTCAGCATCCTGCCTGCTGGGATTACAGGTGTGTGCCACCACTTCTTGACATTAGTGACTTGCCTACATGATTTATTTGGACCCCACGATCTCTAACTACTATTTTTGGTTAATGCTTGCCTCTTAGGCCAGGCCATAAGTCCTGGACCATAAATCCACTGGGACTGTGACAAAGTGCTGTGTTAAACTGATAACTTCTGAACAGTAGAAATCTGTTGTTCACAGTTGTAGACACTAAACTTAACCCAAGATGAAGGTGCTAGCTGACTTGGTATGTGGTGAAGCTTGCTTCTCATGCGACAGAATGAGACATCTAAGGGCACTAATCTCATTCCTAAGGGTGGAGCCCTCATAATTTAATCTTTGTCTTTTACTACTGCCACATGGGGCGTTAGGTTCAAACATGGATTTTATGGGGGCATCAGTATTCAGAACACAGCAGCCCGTGGAGGTAAAGAAGGTTTCTTTTGTTTCCAAACCCTTAGCTTCTAGTGGAGTGCTTAGCCACGTGGTAAGAAACATTTACCAGATAATTGACCTTTTTTAAAAAATAAACTAAAATATGTCAAATAAAAATCATGGCATGCAGGTTTCAGGATATTACAGTCAGTTCTCTGTATCCGCAGGTTGCACGTTTATGGGTTTTTGTACCTGTGAATTCAGCCAACCGCACTGTGGATTAAACATTTGCAGGAAAAGATACATTTACACTTTTTCCTTTTTGTTTTGTTTGTTTTGGTTTGATTTTCTTTTGTCCTTTTTGAGGCAGGCGCTCACTGTGTAGTATAGGCTTGCTTTGATAGCCTTGAACTCATTGTGTAGCCCAGGGTGGTCTCAAACTCACAGTGATCCTCTTGCCTCAGCCTCCCAAGTACTGGGATTACAAGCATGTACCACTCCCCCCAGCTAGGCTTGTTGCATTATTCTTTAAACAACACAGTGCAACAACTATTCACATGGTATTTTTATTGTATTAGTCAATATAAGTAATCTAAAGATGAATTGAAAGGATGGGAGGATGTGGCATTTTATCTAAGGGACATGAACATACGCACTTTTGGGTATCCACTTAGGGTTGTGGAACCAGTCTTTTCTATATATTGA
>PVJX010033401.1:0-19675 GCA_004027295.1 Dolichotis patagonum | reverse complement strand
AAAAAAAAAAAAAAGAAAGTGTTTTGCTATCACTATCATTTATGGCCTGTCCACCCTGCTGGCCATCTGGAGGCCCAGAGTCCACCTTTCCCTGCCTTGGGCTAGAAGCCAGTCTTTTCTCAGCTCAGCAAGCAGGTCACCCTGGGAAGCAGATGGCCCTGGACAGCCCAAGGTTCTCCCTTGCACCTCCAAGCACTGACCTACACTCTAGGCTGCTGCCACCCCTGTGTCATCTCATGCTGTCACTAGCCAGGAATTCCCAGCTTCTATCCCTTCCTCTTGTGCCCAGTGACTCACATGAAGGCCTATGCTACCTGTAGACTCAGAGGAAAACAATTTCAGGATCAAAACACTAAGCTGGCCAAACAGATAAAAATCTAAATTCCAGGTTGTTGGAGCCATTGAAGCTGAATACATGTGCAGGACTGTAGGTTGGCCCGGGCATGGCTGAACTAAGAACAAAGAGACACCTCAGGAGGCAAGATAGGCCACAGCTGAGGACACCTGGAGACTTTTTCCTAGGATAGCTCTCCTTAATTAGCATCATCTATTGCTTAAATGGGTTCTTGAACCCCTCCCAAGGTCCTGCTCAGGTTTCTGGCATTTTCCACTCTAAGCCATTCCTTGTATAAATACTAAATAAATATGGGTTGCCCAAAGATATTGTCTGTCTCAGCCACCAAGTTAAGAACTCTGCAGAGGGTTTTGGTCCTCCTGGAGCCCTAAAGATCATACCATTCATCTCACTCATTTGGGAAATTGGGGATTTAGGCACAGAGTCCAATACCAGGTAAATTGTGGTTCTCTCACAATGAATGCTTGGAACATTATTCAGAATTCTTGAACACTTTTCCACCATGTTGCCCCTGCCATGCTGGTGTATGAGTATACGCTTGGTCTGCCTTGAGCTGTTCAGTGCTACTCCCAGACACCAAGGGGAAGAGTATTTGTACATGGGCTACTGGGATGTGACCCTTAGCTTGCCCAAGGTGCCGTTTAGTTAATTTGCTTTTTGTGTTTTTGTCGGGTGTGGGGGGTATCTTTTTGAGACAGGATCTCAGTCTGCAGTTCAGGCTGGCCTTGAACTTATTTTGTAGCCCAGGCTGGCCTTGAACTTACAGCCATCCTCCTGCCTCAGCCTTCCAAGTGCTGGGATTACAAAGTTATTTAATTTGTATCTTATTTTTGTTTGTCTGTTGTTAATTTTGCAGTAGCAGTGGGTATTGTACCCAGCCCTTTTTTGTATTAAGGTAGGGTCTTGCTAAGTAGCTAAACTGTGCAGATTAGGCTCAAACTTGTGATCCTCCTGCTTCAGTCTCCCAGAGTTCTAGGATTACAGGCATGTGCCACCACACCTGGCTTTTGTATTTCCTGGCAAGTGGGTGAATGACCGGCCGTGAGTACAAAAAAGATTTCTGATGGGGAAGAACAGAAACCTAACAAGATCAAGAATTATAGCAGGTTCCTTGAGTAAGGTTTTTTATTCATATGCAGGCTATGGTTAATAGATGTTATAAGCATCCTTTTTTAAATTGGGGAGGTGACAAAAGTAACCAAGAAACAATCATGCCTGTCTTAGAAACCCCACAGGAGGTCATCCCAGTGACAACCTGTACCACCCCTCCAACGGAAGGGAGTGAGGAAGCCCTGTAGAATGAAAAGGATCCTGTTAATTTACTTCTTTGGCTCCTTGTTAGGGAGCCATTTGAATTCCAGCTTATAAACTGAGTGGAATGAAAAAGAACTTTGTGGTTTGGATGAGACATTATATATATGGAGCATGGTGGGGAACTGACTCTAAATACTTGACTTGACAAATCTCCAGAAGCCACCTCCCCTATGCCTCCTGTCCCTTGCTTCCTTTACTCTGTGCAGGGTCAGAATCTGACCACTGCTGGTACTTACAGATGACAGACAGACAGATAGCCACAAATGCCAGATGATGGGTCTTTGGCTCCCAAAACTCTCACAAAGTTCCCAAGTGTTCTGGGAGCTGAGTCAGGCTTCCTCCCAGGCACTGGCCAGGACTGTTTGGTTTGGGGGGCCTCTGGTCCAGTTTTGCAGGGCTTATTAGGCTCTTGGAGCCCCAGAACAACTGGATGGATATGTTTTTTTCAAATAGTGGTCAAGCCTTCTTTGATCTTGGAATCCAGTATTCTACAAAGACTCCACTGGGCCTTCAGCCAAGGAATGGAAAGAGCTAAGGGCAGAGTAGTCCAAAGGAGTTATCAGCACCCACTTCATCACTGGACTGTGGGCTTATCACCATGTTAATGTTCCTTGTCATGCTCCTTCCTAGTCCTTATTTTCAAATGATATATGAAAGGGAAGGAAAGTTAATTAGGTGAACTAAGCTCAAAGATTACTCCAGAAAATGACACCAATAATAGATGTTTAGGGTTGAGTTCTGTTTTAGGTAGCTAAGATCAAACTCAAACCAATCAGTGCACAGAGAGCGAGGCAAATAAGAAATCACAAAACATACAGTATGCTGAGTGTGAGGGGTCTCCAGTTCATACTGCCTGCTGCCACACTGGAAGAGGTGAATGAACAGTGGCCCCCTGAGGCTTCTCTCTTGGAGAGGCAGAGTGACCCCTCTTTAGCTGAGCCTTTCCTCCACATATCGCCTCCTCACCCACACAGTGTCTGCCACACAGTAGGCTTCAACAAGCAGGTTCCACAATGGCGTGTGTGGCCCTCAGGGGGCGGAATGGATGAGTGCAGGGTGTAGGGAAGAGATGACAAGTTCTGGTCCCATTTCATTTCCTATTTAAATACAATAAAATGGTATGTATCTATAATTTATACTCCAACAACATATACGAAACTCCTTTTTACTATTACAGTGTATGATCAAAAAGGTTAAATGGCAAAGTGCTGATAATTATTAAAACAGGTAAGGCTTTACTATTCTAGTCTTTCTATGTTTTTATACAACTAACATTTTCTATAATACAGTTCTGAGGGATAACCATGGGTAGGTACAACAGGGGACAATGCAGACCCTGAGCTACTAAGCCACTTTCCTGTCTTTCAGGGCTTGCTGCCCAGTCCCCCGGAGAAGGGCAAGTCTGAAACAGCCTATTCCACCCCCACCTTGGCCTGATAAGGTGGCCTTTGGTGGCATGGAGTTCCCCTTTTAACTCTGATGCTACTGCCGCTGACTGGAGACACTCGCTCTGGGTAAAGGTGCTCTGCCCACTGACTTCCTCCAGAGGCAGCTCATTGGTTGCTTTTAAGGTGATGGAAAGAACTGTGGAAGAAAAATTGGTTTTTTAAACCAAGGCTTGAGCTAAGACATGGCAGGGTAGGAGGGGGCTGGACCCAGAGGCCAGTTAAATGGAAGGTGGAGGGGAGGAAGAGGAAAGCCACAGCATCCCAAGGCCCAGATGGTACAGGAGGAAAGGAGTCCAAGCACTGCTTTAGGAAATGGTGCAGGACACAACAAGGGGCCCACTCTGCTCCCCTTACTGCAGCCCTGCTGCATTCTAAACCACACCAGATTCACCACCAAGATTAAACCTGGTGAGACACTTCACCGAGTTTAAGAGAGATTGGTAATTTAGATTAAAAGGAGGAAGTAGAGGAAAGGAGAGTGGTAAAATGTTGAAAATATTTAAACTAGTGATGCACATACATATGGAGTTTCTTTATTTTCTTCTTTACTTTGGGATGTATTTTAAATTTACAAATGAAAAGCTTAATTATTTAATTTAAATGATGCTATAACAAATTAATGGTACTTTTTTCAGCTTTAACCCAGTGAGTTCAAGTCACAAGCTAAAAATAGAGATAAAGGCCAAGTTTTCAACTGTGGAATCAACAAAACAGCTTTATATCCTTCACACTATTAAAGTCTTTAAAGAATAAGATTAAGCATATAATTTCACAAAGGTACTAGAAAAATACCAGAGAAAAAGTGTCTGGAAAAAATAAAATAATCTGGAATATTTAGTTAGATACAATAACACATGACAATTCTAAATAAAGCATGTTGGGTCAAAAAAAATTCACATCCTGTTTTTGATTTAAAAGACTATGGGGTACTTTTCCTCATCTGGTTCCTTGCTCAGGAGAAGACATAGTGTCCTGTTCCACTGGATTCACACAGGCACAAGGCAGGAACAACCTTCCAGGTCAGCCTTCCAACCACACAGTGTCCTCACCAATAACCATTCAGTATGGGAACAGAGTACGTTCCCAGCAGGCACTGTGTGTTCACACAGCCATGCTTTGGGTAGGTTCTGCTCCATGCTAAACTGTACTGTCCTTGAAGCATCTCTTGAGGCTTCAGCCCAGATGAGAGGTTGCTAAAAATTCATCACCAAAAGATCATTCATTCCCATGAGGAACCACGCCACCAAAAGTAGGAGACTTGGTCCACCGAACCACATTCCCCATTGAATTTGAGTCAGAGCTCCAACTGATTGTGGTTAAATTGCTTAGAGACAAAGTTAAGCTGGCTTTGGCATTCTTTTGGCAGGGGCCCTAGGGAGGGAATCACTTCTTATCTGCAAGTCCCCACTCCTGGCCACAGACAATGGAGGGAAACTGACCACTCCACCTGGTAAGCTGGTGTGTGCACCATCAGCCTGGACCTCCCATTAGGATGGGTTAATATGGCACAGGCATAGGTAGCACTGACAGCTTCTTGTTTGTGACCATCTAGGCAAGGAATGGACATGCCCCACTTTCTTGGCTGGCAACTGGAAGGCAACCCTGGCAGTCCCACCTCCTCTGGCTTTGCTTTGGGAAGACAGAGGATAAAGAGGTTTCTCACCCTGATTCCAGAGCCCAGCTCTAGGAGCCTGTGAAGCCACTGAGCCTTCAGGAATAGAGCTAAGAACTGATCTTCACGGGCTTCTCAGAGGTCCTCACTGGTGATAGCGGCTCAGCTGCTGCTCGGGCAAGGGTTCTCATGAGTGGTGTTAGGCGCCATTACTAATATAGTCCTAACTAAACAGATTCCTCAAATTAGGGATTTTCTTTACATAGTACACTTAAAATGGACAAGGAGAAATAATTTTACGACAAATAGGGTATTTTGTGGGATTTTACTTGCTTTGCTCTTGTGTGTTTTTCTGTTAATTTGTTTGGAGTGCTGGGCACTGAACCGTGGTATTATGCGTGCTAAGGAAGTGCTTGGCCCCAGCCACATTCCCAATCTTGGATTTGACATTGTGAAGTCACTTTTTTTTTTTTTCCATAAAGTATTCTTTTTTTTTTTTTTTTATTTAAAAGAGAATAAAACAAAAGGGGGCAGTACAGAGCAGATCAGAAGAGGACAACATAGGCAACACAGTACTTTACATTAAGTCAACTGGACATCAACAGTATCTAACGCCATATCTCTTACTCTGCTATAGTTGAGCATAGTTTCAATTACAATAATATCAAACATAACACAATGTGAAGTCACTTTTCTGTATTCTTTCCATGCTCCATACTGGAAGTATGAAATCAGCATAATAAAAACTAGAGATTACAAGTAAAATATGATGATGCATGCCTGTTGTCCCAGGACTTGGAAGGCTGAGGTAGAAGGATCAAGAGTTCAAGGCCAGTCTGAGTTCAAGATCAGTCTGAGCTACACAGTGAAACACTCAAAATCTATAAGTAATAAATAATAAATAAATATTTATGTAGTAGGTAAAATGTTTAATTATTGCAATATTGCAAATATTTACTCTAAAACCACAATAAAACTTAATAGAAAATGCTTTGTAACTGTTTTTCCTTTTCTGTGTATTTTACTTGTTAATTCTTGGGGAAGTTTTGAGGTTCTGTAGCACTTCTGGGAAGTTTTTTTTTCTTTTTGGTGGTACCGGGGTCAAACTCACGACCTCACACTTGCCACACAGGTGCTTATGCCACTAAGCTAAATCCCCAGCCCATTTCTGGGAAGTTTTGATGGTAATAGGGAGACTAAAAGTTATAGGATTAACTTTTAGCCATGTGTCATTTTGGGGAGTGGAAAACGGGTGTGACGGTGAATGTATGGAATCCCTGCACTCAGAAGGCTAAGGTAGGAGGACTGCAGTTGAGTTTGAGGGCAGCCTGAACTACTCAGAAAGTTCAAGGTGAGCCTGAACTACACAGCAAAACCCTATCTCAAAAAGAAACAAAACAAAACAAAAAACCTTCAGGAGTACAGAGCTAGTGTGGGCTGTCAGCCAAAGTCAGGAAAAGGACTGTCTTCCTCTTTTCCTTCCCCCAGAAACCAGTCTTAAGATCCCATCATGTTGCAGCTAACAGTACTAGAATATTCCCAGCCACTGTCCTCTCTGCGACTCAGGTTCCATGACTCAGGGCTTGGGCCCTGCTCGTCACTGGGAAAGGAGGAGAAATGGCCAAGGTTCACACCTCACTGGCACCAAAGGAGGATTCAATTCTTAGAGGTTCCAGGATGCAGAAGAACAGGCAGATCATAGACACTTAGAGCCATTGGTGACTAAGAAAACTGAGGCCATGGCAGTGTGGTAGTACATACCAATAACTCTAGCACTCAGAAGGCTGAGGCAGGAAGATTTCCTGGAGTATGGGGCAAGCCTTTGGTTACATAGTGAGTTCAAGGTTAGCCTGCACTCTGTACTGAGACTCTGTCTCAAAAAACAAACAGATCAAAAACAACAACAACAAAAAAAAAACTGGGGCCCTGAGGATATCATCACTTTTAAAGACAACTGACCAGTTTAGATGATGTTATTTTAATAAGTAACACTTTTGCAGTCTTAACAAATTTAAAAATACAAAAAAGGATAGTAGCAAGGCAACTTCCAGCCCTTGTTTCCCTTCAACCCATGTCCCACAGCTCAGTGGATAACCAGAATATTTGCTCTATGCAAATCCTCCAGATGACAACTATGTGTGAATAGCAAATATTAATTTATCACTTCTGTTCCTTTTTTACATAAATGGTATTGTACTAATATACCACCATACTTAGCTTTCAAACTTGGTCTTGCATTTCCTAAGCCTGACTGCAACATCACAGATAATTCATTCTCTAAGTAACTTCATACAAGTATTTCAGCCCTCAACAAAATGAAGTCAAAAGGTAACACATGCCCATGCCATGGGATTAGTCACTTCCACACAGATCACACTGGCCAGTATAAGCCCTTAATTCTTCTCAATATCACCTGGCCTATAGATCAAATAACAGAATGGCAAACACCTTTCTCCTCCTCTGTATGGCTCTATCCATGCACACTTGCATACCAACCAGCCTTTCTATGTGACTTTGGGGCAGGAGACATCACAGAAACACTCCTGGTGTGTCATTCTATTCCTCTTCTCTCCTTTTCTAAACATCATATTTGGTGCTGAAGGGGCTACTTCCACTCCTACCTCTGCTCCCCTGACATTGCCCAAGGTAACCATATTCTTGCCTTGCTATCAAACTCAAATGCAACTGTTCCGCTCAGAAATTCTTTGACTGCTTGAAATCATCTGCAGTTACTGAAGATTTGTTTTCTTCTAAACATGTTCTTCTTTGGGCTTCCATTTTTCAGTCTCTGTAGTGTTTCTTTTTTTTGGGGGGGGGTACTGGGAATCAAACTCAAGACCCTGTGCTTGCCAGGCAGGTGCTGTGTCACTGAGCTACATCCCTGCCCCATCTCTAGTGCTTCTTTCCAGATTTTTTTGCAGACTGGAAAGTCCTGACCAGCCCTTTGATGGCCCAGGCTTTCAGGGCTCTGTCACACAACTGTATCTGTAGCTCAGATCTCTCCAGAGCCCACTGGATGGCTCTTGTGGCTCTGCCTGCAGGCATTCCACACTTGACACCTATAGAAGTGAAGCTGCCATCTTCCTCCAAACCAGCTCTGGCTTGTTGAAGTTGTGGGAATGGCACCACCCAAATGCCTAGCCCAGAAAGTTTCGGGTCACTCCTGAGCACTTACTTCTTCCCCTTGTCCTCCCATCCCAGTCAGCACCAAAGTCTTACCCTCTTGATCTTTTATATATCTCTCAATCCCACTACAGCCTTCAGTTCCCCATCTACCCAGCCACTCTCCCCAGATAATTACAACCTTGCTACTGGTCCTCTTGTCTCTACTCCTGCTTCCTCCAACTAGTTTCCACACTGTAGCAGGATAATCTTCAACACACTACAGACATAATCACATCACATCATGGTGTAAAACCAATTAACAGAATTTTTAGAAAAAGACTCTAGCTGGCTGTGGTGCTGCAAGCCTATAATCCCAGAACTTGGAAGGCTGAGGCAGGAGGATTGCCATGAGTTTGAGGCCAGCCTGGGCTGCACAGTGAGTTCATGGCCCGCCTGAACTACAAAGTGAGACCCTGTCTCAAAAAAAAAAAAATCTAATAACACAATGGAGTACTACTCTGTCATCAATAAGGATAAACTTGAGAGATTTGTATAAATGGATATACCTTGAGACCACCATATTAAGTGAAATAAGTCAGACACATAGGTTAAAATACTACATGGTTTCTTTCATATGAGAAATCTAAAGTATAAATGAAGAGTAAAATAAAGGCTAGATAATGGGAAGTAGGGAAATCATTCTCAAATGGAAAGGGTAACAAGAAATGGAAGGGGAGGGAAGGAAGGGAAAAAGGATTCAAAGAAGAAAATCAAAGAAAAAAAAAGGAAATAGAACTTTTTCAAATGGAAAAGGGATTAAGAGAGGGAACAGGGAGGAATGGGAGGGAAAGGGACAGAAATAATTTCTTAATGAGTTACGTACATGTGCAATCTCCACACAATAATATGTCCTACAAACATGTACTAATAAAAATACAGGCAGACATGGTGGTGCACACCTGTCATCCCAGCTACTTGGGAGGCTGAGGCAGGAAAATTGCTGTAAGTTCAGGGCCAGACTGGGTAACAAAGTGAGTTCAAGGCTACCTTGAACTGTATAATGAAACCCTGTCTCAAAAAGACAAAATAAATTTTAAAATAAAATAAATAAAGATACATTAATAATTTTTTAAAAGACTCTAACAAGCCAATTTAAAAGTTCATCTGGAGGGCCAGGGACATAGCTCAATGGTATAAGTGCCTGGCTTGCAAGTACAAGGTCTTAAGTTTGAATGCTGGTACCAAAAAGAAAAAAAAAGTTCATCTGGAAAAACAAATGCACAAGAACAGCCTGGGAAAACTGTTGAGAAGTAGCATGAAAGTGAGTTAACCCTATCTGATGTTTAAAATGTAAGATAAAGCCTTAATAATTCATTAAAATACTGTGATACCGGTACATGAATAGATCAACAAAAGGGAATAGGAAGTCTCAAAATATAATCAAACAAATGAGAATTTAATACATTACAGAGGTGGCATTTTTAGTAGAGAAAAAATTATTCAAGAGACAGTGTTAGAGTAACTGTCCAGCAAACTGAAAACATTCAGCCAGATCCACACTACTTCTCTTACATTAACATAAGCTCTTAGTGGATCAAAGATTTTAAATTTTAGAATGAAGGCCCAGGGCTAGGGATATAGCTCAGAGGTAGAGTACTTGCCCACTATGTACTTGACTCAGTTGGGTTCAGTCCCCAACACAGTAAAAAAATAAATAAAGGCATGAAGTATTATAAGAAATGAAGGAAGACAATGTCCAAACTATAACAAAAACTTAGAAGCACTAAAAAAGGAGTAGAAAATTTTGATCCATAAAAAATTTTATATGTGTACGTGAAAAAAATCTCATCATAAAGAAAGTCAAATGGTAAGTGGCAAACTGGGAAATATTTATGTCAGATTGCAGATAAACAGCCACTTTTCCTAATGTGCAAAAAGCTCCTTTAAAAATCAATTTTAAAAAACCCGGAGACAATGGCACACATTTGTTATCCCAGCTACTCAGGAGGCTAAGGCAGGAAGATCAGAATTTTGAGGCCAACCTAGGTAACTTGGTGAGACGTGGTTTCAAAATAAAAAATAAAAACAGCTGGGAGTATCACTCAGTGGCAAAGCACTTGTCTAGCATGCATAAGGGCATGGGTTCAAGTCCTAATACCACCCAAAAAAATCAGTTAAGAATCAGACTATTCATAGTAGAAATAATACAAACAGCTCATAAACATAGGAAGAAGCACCTCCCTCGTAAGAAAAATGCAAATTAAAACTATACACAGACATGACTACAAGATTAAGAAAGATCAAAAAGTTTGACCAAACCTTGAGTTGGGGAGGATGTGGGCAAACAGGCAGTCTCATGCAGCACAGGTCAGGATGTAAACTGTACAACTTCCAGGGAGGGGAACTGACAGTGTACATCAAAACTGTAAATGCATATGCTTATTGCCCTACCAATTTCATGTGTAGAAATTTTCCTTGCAGCTACACTTGAATGTGTTTGAAATTTTATGTGTGTAAAATGCAATGTAACATACATAAAAAATTTTATATGCTTGCATGAAAAAAAATCTCATCATAAAGAAAGTCAAATGATAAGTGGCAAACTGGGAAATGTAAATGTAAATGAGGAATAAGTTGAATAAATTGTGGTAAATTCATACAAAAAACTACTTACAAAAAATGATGCTTTCAATGTGAAAAGAGTAAGATACAGAAATATATATAGTTGTATACCTCCTGGGTAAAAGAATAGGGTGAATTATACATGGTATGACCAAATATATGGAAAATGTTGAAGTTTTTTAAAAAAAGTATTATAGTAAAAGACATTGCCATTGATCTCTCAAAATGCCACCAACACCATCCTTTTGTTTTGAGCACACTTATCCCACTGTTCTGGCCTTCTTCCATCTTCCATCTTCCATCTTCCATCTATCTTCCTTCTCCTTCTCCTTCTCCTTCTCCTTCTCCTTCTCCTTCTCCTTCTTTTTTTGGTCTTTTTGAGACAGGGTCTCACTATGCAGTTCAGGTTGGTCTTGAACTCACTTTGTAGCCCAGGCTGGCCTCAAACTCGAAGTGATCCTCCTGCCTCAACCAACAAAGTGCTGGAATTACAGGCATGTGCCACCTTCTAAAGCACCTTTTAAAGCAGCTCTGGAAGTTCTCTTTCTTGAGTGTTTTGGTAGTGCATGCTACTGTCGAGTGCCATTCAATGCAAAGGCAGGCTTGTAAAAACATCACAGGGTGTCCCTTATCTACCTTATTCACTAGATTTGGCACTCTGTGACTTCTGGATCTTCCCCCCAAATCAAAATGACCATGAAAGGTAAAGGCTTTGTTTTTTTGTACTGAGGATCAAACTCACTGACCTTCTGCTTGCCAGGCAGATAGTGTGCTACTGAGCTGTATCCCGGCTTGTTTTGTTATGTTTTTAAGGTAAACATTTTGAATCAAGCAAGGCAGTCACTGCAATACAACTAAAATTCTCAGGAAGAAGGACTTCAGAACTGCTTTATAAGTGGCCAGAACAATGACATAAGTATGTTTGAAGCAAGGAGGAGTATTTTGAGGGGGGTTAGCAACAATGTATCTTTTATTGTAGTAAAAATTTTAAATTTAAACATTTATGCTGTGGTAGATTTACTAATGGTCAGTTTAAGTGGGACTGCCCAACTGAACTGAGTCAGTGTGGTTCAGGTATAAAAGGCCCACCGGAGGATTGCTGCCAACAGCAACAATCTAAAAGAAGAATGAGAAGGGAAGATTGTATGCTGCTGAGAAGGTTTGTTATGGCTGGTTTTCCTGGTACAAACAGTTCTTGGAGGTGGAGGAGCTGAGTCCTTACTGTCACTGTCAGCAGGATGGCTGCTGTTCCCTTTGGGGCAGTTCTGGTCTTTGCTTTGAGTGTTACTTACTGGCTGCAGGGAAGGTCCCTTAGTATTCTGGCACAGATCCTTAACCCCACCAGCACAGACTTTCCACCATTGGCCTTTGTGTCTTCCTCATGCAGATTCTTGATACAGACTTGCATGAGACATTCCTAGGGATCCAGGCACTCGGCTGAATTCTTTGGGTCTCTAGAGCATAGACAGATCTCTTGTATTCATCTGCATTTGACATTTTGGATGAATATTATAAGACACACCCATATACTTATGTGTCCTGTATCAAATCTATTCCCTTGGAAACCACTGACTACAATAAATGGTATTTTTCAATCATATTTCATATATTCACATTTGCCAATATGTACATAAAACATCTCTAAAGGAATGAATGTGATAACACTGTCTGCCTGTAGGGAGTGGGTTAGCTGGCTGCATCAGAGATGGAAGGGACACTACAGACTGCAGTCTCCTTGGCTTATCTTTAATTTTAGACCTCATGAATATATCCTCATATATCTAGCCAAAAACATGTAATTCAAAATCAAAGACTATTTCATGTAACTATATACTACACATAAAGAAACACAGAGAAAAAACCAGCTCAATCAGTGGAACAAAACAGAATGAGATGTATACAAATAAATTATTCAAAAGTTAAGATCATAAGGGAGTAGTTCAATCATAGAATACCAGCTTGGCACATCCCAGAAAAAAAAAGTGAATATTTGAAATAATAATGTGACCTTGGAGGAAAAAAAGGATCTCTGTCCTAAATCTTACATCAAAAAACTTCAAAATAATATTACAACAAAATATGGGTACAAAATAAGGGTGAATGTTTGGGAATTGTTGGAGTAATGAAGTCTACTCAAAACATACTTGAAAAGGAGCATGGTGGCCCATGCCCATAATACCAGCACTGGGAGGCTAAAGCAGGAGAATCCCAAGTTCAAGGCCAGCCTGGGCAATTCAACAAGATCTTGTCTCAAAATAAAGAGTGAAAAATGGACTGAAGAACTTGACTCAGTACAAAGACCCTGGGTTCAACTCCCAGAACTAGGGAAAAAAATAACACTCTAGAAATGGCAACACTGAAGGTACAAACATATTAACACATTTTACTCATTAAAAAAGCAGAAAAACTCCCAAATGAAAATTACTAAATGGAGAAAATACTTGGAATATACAGGGAAGACTACAATGGAGAGATATTAAGGTGTCCTCCAATGATCTCTACACCTCTGCTGTTCACACCTTTATAGAATTCCTTCATTTGTGTGTGGCAGGACCCATGACTTTTCTCTAACCAACATTATACAGCTATGGTGACAGAATGTCATTCCCATGATGATGTTACTACATTTATGATGTTACTACATTTGTAAGGGTCTGTCTTGTTAGCAAAGGCACAAGAAAGATGACTCTTCAGTAGCCCAGAAGCATTAAGCTGCCAGGAAGTAGTGGATATGTTAGAAAGGCCACACAGCACAGAAGCACAGGTGGCCTGTAGGAGCTAAGAAGAGTGGCTACCAACTAGTGATGCCAACCAGCTCCAGGAGGCAGCTGACAAACACATCTCTAGTCGAGTTCCTGAGGAGACCGTAATAACAGCCAGCATCTGTACTATAACCAAGTGAGGTTCAGAAGCTAAGAATCCAGGTAAACCATGCCTGGGACTTCGCCATCTACAGAAACTGTCAGATAATCTATGTGTGATGTTTTAACCCACCAAAGTTGTAGTTGTCAAAGTGTGTCTTAAATGCAGAAATATAAAAGTAATACACATAAGTCAATTGATTAACATACAATAGAACTCATATAAACTAATAAAAAGATAAAGTGCTCAATAGAAAAATAAACAAAAAACAAACTAGCCTACAAAACAGGAAATACAAAAGGCCAAAGACATACAAAAAGATGTTCAATCTGTCTTGTGTGTTATATCTCCAGCAATTCAGAATAGTGCCAGACATGCAGGGTCATTTGGTATTTATGTGATGAATGAATATGTGTCACTTATAAAGAAATGCCAATTTAAACAGTAAGATTCCATTTTTTACCTATCAGATTCTTGAATTAGATGAATATGGATATATGTTAAGTAGGCGTTTCTCCAAATATGATATACAAATGGTCAACAAGGATGTGAAAAGATGCTCAATCTCACTAACAAAGTCTCACTTCTCACCATTAGGATAGCTACCACAACAAACAAATAAACTAACAAAAACCAGAAAACAACAACTATTAAGGATTAGACAAATCAGAACCCCTTACGTATTGTTGGTTGGAATGTAAAGAGGGTGACTGCTATGAAAAACAGTATGGCAGTTACTTAAAAAAAAAAAAAAAAACTGAAAATAAAGCCAAGTGTGATGGCACCTACCTGTAATTCCAGCTACTCAGGAGGATCAATTAAGCCTAGGAGTTTGAGGCCAGCCTGGGCGACCCAGTAAGACCTCACCTCAAAACAAACAAAACTAAAAGTAACATATGATTCAGCCATCTCACTTCTGAGTATATATTCAAAAGAACTAAAAGCAGAGTCTTAAGGAAATATTCGTACAACCATTTTCATAGCAGAATTATTCACAATAGCTAAGAGGTGGGCACAACCCAAATGTCCAATATCACATGGATGGGCAAACTGACATACAATGGAAAATTATCAAGCCTTAAAAAGGAAGGAAATCGTCTCACTGTAACACGGATGAGCCTTGAGAACACTATGCTAAGTGAAATAAGTTGGTCACACAAAGACAAATTGGGTATCATTTCACTTTTTGAAACACCTAGAATAGTGAAATTCATAGAAGCAAAAAGTAGAAGGGTGAGGTGGGTACAGTTTCTGTTTGCCAAGATAAAAAGTTCTTGAGCTATTTTTTGCATAACAATATGAATGTACTTTACTGTCCTTTTAAAAATAATAAAGATGAAGGCTGGAGATTTAGCTCAGTGGCATAAGTGCCTGCCTGGCAAGCGCTAGGTCATAAGTTCGATCCCAGTACCAAAAATAATAATAATAATAATAATAATAAATAATAATAAAGATGCACAGCAAAGGAAATCACCAACAGAGTGAAAAGACAACCTACAGGACAGGAAAAAATTTTGCCAGTTATTCCTCAGACAATGGGCTAATATCTAGAATATATAAAAACTCAAAAAAATTAGAATCTCCAAATATAAAGCTCCAATTAAAAAATGGGCATCTGAAATGAATAGACAATTCTCAGATGAAGAAATATAGCCATTAAATAAACACATGAAAAACTATTCGACATCACTGGCCATTTGAGAAATACAAATTAAAACAACACTGAGATTCCATCTCCAGAACTCAACCAATAACAAATTCCATCAAGAACTCAACCAATAACAAATGCTGGCAAGGCTTCAGGGAGAAATGAACCCTTTTCCATTGGTGGTGGGCCTGTAAACTGATACAACCACTACAGAAATCATATGGAGATTCTACAAAAAACTAAGTAGAAATTCCATTTGACCCAGGTAGTTCCCTTAAAGGTATCTTCCCACAAGAGTTAAGGACCTCATACCACAGGGATATATTCATGCCCATGTTTATAGCAGCACAAGTCATAACAGCTGAATTTTGGAAGCAGCCTATATATCAGCAGATGAACAGATAAAGAAAACATAGTGTTTATACACAGTAGAGTACTACTCTGCCATAGAGAAGGATAAACTTGAGTCATTTGTAGGAAAATGAGTACACCTTGAGACCATAATATTAAGTGAAGTAACTTAGACACACAGATTTTATGAAATAAAAGATAGGTAATAGGAAAAAAAGAGGGAGAGGGAAGGACATTGTAATCCAGTGCAAACACTATATAAAAATGTACCTTGATTAGTAGAATTGTCTTACGTATTTTATACATTCTTTGGCCTATTAGTTAGGGTTTTCAACCTATATTACAATAATTTCGTAAGATCTTATAATTGAAGGAATCTAATGGGAAATAATAGAGGAGTAGAAGGGAAGGGAAAAAAATGTGTGTATACAAGTACCAATTCCCTGCAATGAATGGAATCATTATGTACTGTAAACATGTACTAACAGCATGGTGGCACATGCCTATAATTCCAGCACTCAGGAGTTTAAGGCAGAAGGATTGCCGAAAGTTCAAGGCCAGCCTGGATTACATAGTGAATTCACGGTCAGCCTGAACTACACAGTGAGACCCTGACTCAAAAAAAAAAAACCCTAATAAAAATTAATAATAATAATCTTTGATCCCAAACACTACAAAATAATACAATGATGATGATGGTATTAACAAATTTACCTGTTTTGACCACATCTTTTTTTAAAAACTGATATATCCAGTAGTGAAGAGGACATGAAGAAACAGGGAAGTAGAAATTGATACTACCTTCAGAGGGGCTAATTTAGTGCTATCTACCTTATTATAAATAGACAAACACTTGCCCTCAGCTATTTTCCTTGGAAGAACCTCTCCCACAGATACCTTTAGGTTAATACCTCAAGATCTATCACAAGGCTGTTCCCCAAGGTTTTGCTTTGGAATAGTGAACAACACACAATCTAAATGCCCCTCAGTAAAAAGACTAGCATATAAATGCAGGATACCTTGGTAAAGGTATACAGTGCTGCCACCAAAAAGAACAAAAGGCTGGGGAGACCACTCAGTGGCATAGCTGTAGGCCCTGGGCTTGATCTCCAATACAGCAAAAATAAGTAAGAAAGATAAAAGAACAGTGATCTTTATGCACCAATAAGAAAATATGGTTAGGTTATACGGAGTTCTGTCTTAAAGGCGCAAGTTATTTAGTATGGTATGATTCTGTGATGTAAAGAGAAAGTATGGGTATCTACATATATGCTTACACATACAGGAACCTCTTGTAAGAATGCATAAGCAATAGGTATCTTTGGGGATTAGGATAGCAGGAAGGTGTGAGGAAGAAAAGGGAACACTTCTGATTTTCATTATATATACTCCTATATATTTGAGTTTTTAAACAAACTTTTATAAAAATACAGACTAAAAGGGAAAGCAGGCAACAAATAAATAGTTCTCCAATGGTTTTACCTTGTCTCTAAGACAAAATTCCTCTCTGGCTTGTCTTTCCCCACGGCTTGTCTTTTCCCCTCCCACTTCATACTCAAACCATGGTTCTGTCTCACTAAACTCAGTTCCTCAGGCTTGACACACTTTCTCCTTCTTCCATGCTTTGGATGCTGAAGGCTGTTTCCTTGGCTCAGGATCCTCCTGGCTCCAACCCTCAGCAGTACAGCCCTCAGCCCCATGCACAGAAACCCACTGCCTCCATCTTCAGGAAGCTGGCCTTGGCCTAGACAGGGGAGGCTCGGTGCAGACCTGTCCTGCCATCCCTGAGTCTTCACTTGGGGGCTTCATCACACGGCGCCATGACCACTTGCAAAATCACCTATCACTTCCACCAGACTGCAGCTCTGCCAAATAGTGACCAGGCTTGTCTAGGTCATTGCTCTATCTCTAGCATCAAGCAGTGTCTGGTACACAGACTGGATTCAATAAATATCTGTTAAACTGGACTTTTACTACCAAAGAAATTGGTACATTACAGATATCCCTTATTTAATGACCTAACTATTTAATTACTCTGTGGACTTACAACCAGGAACACAACCTACAACCCGCTGCTTGGACTTATGACCTTTTTTTTTTTTTTTTTTTTTTGGTATACTTCTGTACATCTTGTTTATAGAGCCTCATGGTCTTGTTCTGGTACAGTACACCTCATTTATATAGCACTATTATTTTGGCTGATTGTACTGTATAGTACTGCAGTTTTATGTTCTGTTCTACATTATAGTACTGCATGTAACAGTTACATAAATAAAAGCAAAGTCATCAAGTTGGAGTTTCCTTTGTTCTAAATATTGTTACATATATATTATACAATTCCTCATTTATTGACCGATTCATTTATCAACCTAGTCCCAGGAGAGGAACTCAGTCATTAAAACAGAAATGTCGGGCCGGGGATTTAGCTCAGTGGCTTAAGCGCCTGCCTGGCAAGCGCGAGGTCATGAGTTCAATCCCCGGTACCAAAAAAACCCCCAGAAATGTCTGTGTAGACAAGTTAGGATCACCAAAAGGGGGAAGAGATTATATTCTTGCCATCTAAATACAACCTCTGTATATGCAGTGTATTTGTTCCCCAAATGTGTTTTCTCACAGCTGTAGTCCCAAGCTGAATATTTCCACAAGACTCCTCCACACAGTCATTTTGGTCAGGGAACACTTTGCTGCAAACTTTGAAGCACAAGCATTTTGTAAACCAAAGACCATCATTTTTATCATCAATATGTATAAGACACCAAAGTTATCTTGGACCCATTCCTACCACTAAACCCTCATTTCTGGGGACTTTTATTTTGTACTTCATTAATTACTAAATTGTTTGAACTCTTAGGAGGATATATTACTATAATAGTAATATCTTTCTTTAAAAAAAAGCATTGTTTTCATTTATAATTTGCTGGGCTGGCTTCTAAAGAATTATTTTTCTTTTGCCAAAATAATCACTGTAAAAGAGTGTTACTAGAACACTGATGTGTAACGTATGCATCACTGAAGAAACTGTCAGGAACATCCTTAAAGACCTCCTGACAGTAGTGAAGGTGAGAGGAAGAAATCAAGGGCCAAAGCAGATCGGTGGCAGAGCACCTGCTAAGCCTGTGTGAGGCTCTGGGTTCCATTCATAGCACACACACAAAAGAAAAGAATAAGAGCTCATACTAGTGGCCCATGTATTCCCTGCCCACTTCCCTCCTAAGGTTCTACAAAAAGAAGTTCAAGAATTTGAGACAAAAATGTATGTGAATCTTTAGAACACGTCTGAGCTCTCCTTCATGCTCCACTACCCGTGGCCCTGCCTCCCACCCTTTAGAGATTGGACATGAGGGAGGAGCCCCAGGCAGAGACTAGACTGTTTTGCCCATTACTTGACAGTATTTTCAGTGATACTAAAACAGCATTATTGGAGTGGCAGTGTCAAAAAAAATATTAGACACAAACCTGGTGGGTCCTGTAGCTGTGTGAAAACCTCACATACTCCTATCATCATCAGCTCATATACTCTGGTACCCCTTGGTACCCCTTTTAAATTTACTTTTTGCTTAACATACTAATGCAGCTATCTTTCCATGTAGCTACAGGGTCTTTTCATTTACAGTGTTAAGCTGTACAGAGCACATGCATCATAAACTAAAATCAATTATTCACTACAGTAAACTACAGTAAATATTGCAGTAAGTAAACATTGCAAATTATCAAGATTAAACTTATATCCTGGATTATTCTCTCAGTGTATAGTTCCCAAAGTAGAATTCATCAAATGAGTATCTTAACATTCTTTATGTTAATCTGAAACACAGTCTTACACTCATTTCAAAAAGATACACACCAGAGTATGCTATAATTATAGCACTTGGGAGGCCAAGGCAGGAGGACTGCCACAAATTTGAGGCTACCAGGGCTACACAGTGAGGGCAAGGCCACCCTGAACTACATAGTGAGACTCTGTCTCCGAAAAGAAAAAAACCCAAGATATACACCAATTTATAATGCCTATAATGACACATGCAAGAATAAGTTTCATTACACTTCATCAACACTGAGAATTTAGGTGAACCAGTGCCGTGCACAGGTCACCACTGCTGGGGGGACAGCCAGACCCTACCTTTTTCCCATGAGTCAACGCCATCCGTGGACTACAGGGGAAGAGAACCAAGAAGTCAATAAGAAGCAAGCCCTTCCTGTGAACCAGCAATATGTGCGGGCCACCACTGCCAGGGGACAGCCAGACCACAATCCCTTCCAGCATGTGGGCTGGGATACAAGAAGAGACAAACACCTCCCTCCCCCACCCCGCCATAAGCAACTGACTGGTCCAGAGAAACATAGGCTGTGATGATAGC